>PQFF01000649.1:0-37039 GCA_003547095.1 Diversispora epigaea | reverse complement strand
TTGTTTTTTTTTCTCCTTTTTATGGTAGGCTCTTCATCTTATTAATCTTGACTTGACTATTTCATGTATGAGCTTGCCCCTGAGGAGATGGTTTATTGACATGACTACAAAAATCTGATCAAAATCTCAAATCATCCTGATTAAAAGACGCATTTATTTGTTTATGGTCCTTATTATCTAAAATATGTTTTAACGCATTTGCAAAATGAGTAGCATAAGGTTGATTACCACCGTTTGGATCAAACCCTCTAGCCCTACTATTATTAGGATCCAGTATATTATATTTATTTGTAATAGGATTAAATATATAACCCTGTTCCGATATACTAGCATTAGTAGATGCTGTAGCATGTCCCACCGTACTATCTTCTTGATTATCCGCAGGGTTACCAGTTAAGTTACCATCAGGATTATTCATAGCCATAGCGCTATATTTTTTACATTCTTTTTCAAAAATGTTTGAAGAATAACCTTTTCAATTCATAGTAATCTTTTCTTTACTATATTGATCTATCGTATGTAAAATAACATTTAATATGCTTTCGTATGTAATATTTCTCCAACCTGTAAGTAATATATTAAAATTAAAATTAATATTGTTAATTAACACCGTAATTCAACTCATATTAAGATAATAAAGAATAGAAATTGGATTTAGATACTCATTAAATACATTTAGATCTAAATAGTAACTAATCAAAAATCTAGTAACTAATCCTATAACGAAAATAGTCAAGATTTTGAATAAATTAGCCTTTGTCCACATTCAAACTTTTAATGTAATTTCATTAACTCTACACAACATAGGTATCTGTTAGTTACCCTTTTCATAACTATTAAATAACTAATATATTAGTAATATATGTTTATTTTATAATACAATTATAATAGCCATTAGCAAACAATTACTTATATGAAGGGTAGCTATAAGCTATCCTATATAAATAATAATGTATTTGCAATCTTGTTTGAAAATTTATTTTTCAATAAATAAACTAGCATTTGAGATTTACTCAAATTGCAAGAAGAACTCTTCTATAAATAGTNTTTTTCAAAAATGTTTGAAGAATAACCTTTTCAATTCATAGTAATCTTTTCTTTACTATATTGATCTATCGTATGTAAAATAACATTTAATATGCTTTCGTATGTAATATTTCTCCAACCTGTAAGTAATATATTAAAATTAAAATTAATATTGTTAATTAACACCGTAATTCAACTCATATTAAGATAATAAAGAATAGAAATTGGATTTAGATACTCATTAAATACATTTAGATCTAAATAGTAACTAATCAAAAATCTAGTAACTAATCCTATAACGAAAATAGTCAAGATTTTGAATAAATTAGCCTTTGTCCACATTCAAACTTTTAATGTAATTTCATTAACTCTACACAACATAGGTATCTGTTAGTTACCCTTTTCATAACTATTAAATAACTAATATATTAGTAATATATGTTTATTTTATAATACAATTATAATAGCCATTAGCAAACAATTACTTATATGAAGGGTAGCTATAAGCTATCCTATATAAATAATAATGTATTTGCAATCTTGTTTGAAAATTTATTTTTCAATAAATAAACTAGCATTTGAGATTTACTCAAATTGCAAGAAGAACTCTTCTATAAATAGTCCAAGCCCTTAAAATGAATCGAACATTTATCAAAATATTAACAGTATTCCGCTCTACCATTGAGCTATAAAGGCTATTAAATTAAATCATGTAATATAATTAAGTATAAAAAGTTTAATAAACAATTACTTATATGAAGGGTAGCTATAAGCTATCCTATATAAATAATAATGTATTTGCAATCTTGTTTGAAATTTTATTTTTCAATAAACTAGCATTTGAGATTTACTCAAATTGCAAGAAGAACTCTTCTATAAATAGTGATTATCCGAAGAACGACTTGAACGTTCACGACATAGCGTCAACAAAGCTTAAATTTGTCCTGTCTACCAATTCCAGCACTCGGATTTTTACTATACACTATGAATAATAACGAAATATTATGACTAAAAACTATAAACAAAAAAAAGCGTTATTACAATCTAAGTTTTATATAATGATAGTATTCTAAATTAAAAAGACTAGATATAGACTTTTTATGAGCCTGTATATGGATTCGAACCGTATAAATAAAAAAAAATATTTATGCTCCTTGCGCAGACTTTTTATTTGGGGGTATCGTTAATATTAATTAATCCCGGGCTAGTTCCCCAACCCGAACCGTATTTCGACTTAACACTAATCAGAGTCACGCATACGAAGATAATTCTGCCAAAAGATCTAAACCTGTATATTTAGATTAACAAATCGCAGCTACCAAACTTATTGCACATACTCCTTTCAGCGCCTGACGAGTGGTTAGTACCTATCTGAGATAAAATTCACCGTGATATGATTACTCACGATTACTAGTAATTCCTTTTTCATGCAGTCGAATTTCAGACTACAATCCATACTTTAGCCTGTTTTATGGATTAGCTCCAATTCGCATTATTGCATCCCTTTGTAAAGGCATATGTGGCACGTCTATAGCCCACAATATTAAGGCCATGATGACTTGTCTTAGTCCCTATTATCACATCCAATTGTAAGCGGAGAGCTGCTTTATACTATTAAATAAAACAAGGGTTTACGTTAATTTAATGGACCTAACCAAATCTCACGACATTAACTGAAGACAGCCATGCAACGCATGTGGTCTAAAAATTAAAAAATTTTTTAGGTCATTCAAATTGTGGTAAGGTTATTCGAGGATCATCGAATTAAATAACATACTTCACTACTGGTTTCAGAAACGGTCTAATGATTTCAGTTCCTGCGTTGCCACATTACTCTTGAGGTGGAGTGCTTCCACTTTCATTTATAGTTTTGCCTTAAAGCCAACCTATGGCACTCATCATTGTCTGCCCAGGCTACGGGGGTATCTAATCCTCTTCACTTTCTGAGCCTTCGTCCCTCAACGTCAGTTATAGCATTTGCTTAATAATTATTTTTTTATATAAGTATCTATTTTCCATCTTATAAAAGAAAACAAACCTTTTTAAGGGTAAGCAAATACATGTACATAGAGGTTTGCCTTCGCCGTTATCAGTCCTCTTGGTATTAACAAATTTCATCTTTACACCAACAATTCTGACATATCCCTCTCACATATCAAACTCAAGTGTAACAGGTACTTATATAAGCCTTTGCACACCGTCTAGGTACCCTATATACCTGTTAAAGATGAATAACACTCGTCTCCCTTGTCTTACCGCGACTGCTGGCACAAGATTTGGTCGAGACCTATGGATATAAAGTTTTCATAATAATCTTTATCCAGAACTTTATAAGACCTAGTCAAGCAAGTTAATAGACTTATTATATTAACTCTCATTCCTGCAAGTTGCTGGTTCAGCCGTTAGGCCATTGACCAAAATTCCTCACTGCTGTACTATACGCACTGGGGTTTTTTCAGACCCAGTGTGGTCAATAGACCTCTCAGTCTTGACTACGGACATAAGCTAAATATGCCATTACCATACTTACTACTTATCCGGTGGTTATTAATAATCAACTAGGAGCGAAAAACTTTTTCTTTTAAACACATTTATTATTAAGACTATTAACCTTTTAATCTAACCTGTTAAATATAATCGACCCCTGGGTGATTAGACCTAGTATTAGTAAATAATAATAAATTGTTCTTATAAGGGATTTCTTTTACCTTACACCTAGGTAGCCATAACACCCCTTACTCACCTGTACACCACTTCAATATACATAATTTATAAAAATTAAATATTGACGTTCGATTAGCATGTGTCAAGCATTTACATAGCGTTCACTCAGAGCCATCATCAAACTCAAATAAAAATTTAGTAGTAAAACACTATTTATTATCTACCTATAATTTTTTTCCTCTATTTTAATATAGAAATATTGCTTCTTATCTAAGACTCGAACTTAGATTCAGATATTAGAAGTATCTTGTTCTACCATTAAACTAATAAGAATTTTAAATATTAATCTGCATACCTTATAGGGTATGAAAATGTAATTGAAATATATCATATTAAATACCTACATATTACTGGCATAAAACGGAATATAAGAAAAAAGATTATATATTTTCATAATAATTAACCCTGATTCTATCCTATAATATACCAATTACATTACTACTAAATAATAACAAAAATTCGCATAGTTTATTATTATAATTTTTTATTCTTATAATTTTATAATAAGACGTGAACCATAAAAAAGGATTATATTTATTCGTAGTTTTCACTACAGGTTTACAGAGTATATCCATTACATTACTATTAAATATGATATAATTCATATCATTTTTATAATTCATATCATTTTTATATGGATAAACGTGAATAACACTATTTAGGCGCTAGATAATCTTATTATTTTAATTTAATATTACAACGGTTTTACATAATAAATACAATACCCTGTAACAAACAAGATCATATGCTTAATTAAATTAAATTATTATATATATTGTATACAATTTAGAAATCATAGGAGAGATAAGTCTAATACAAGAGATCCATGGGAGAGATATTTTGGGTGTTTTACCACCTCCCCCAAAAAAGACGTATTATGCACTTATTATAAAATATCATGTTAAATTTAAATAGAAGTAATTTTCAGGCACATCCGTTTCATTTAGTATCTCCTTCTCCTTGACCTCTTTACACATCCATTAGTTTATTTAGTCTTACTACCTCAGCAGTATTATCCTTCCACGGATTCGCTTATGCAGAATACAATTTATTTATGAGTCTAACATCTGTAATATTAGCTATGTCATTATGATTTAGAGATATAATAGCGGAAGGTACGTATATAGGTAACCATACTTTAGCTGTACAAAGAGGGTTAAATATGGGAGTTGGTTTATTTATTACATCTGAAGCTTTATTATTTTTAGCTATATTCTGAACATTTTTCCACAGTGCTCTTTCTCCTGTAGTAGAATTAGGTGCTACATGACCTCCTATGGGAATAGAAGCGATAGATCCTTTTGAATTACCTTTAGTAAATACAGTTATTTTACTTTCTTCAGGGTTTACTGTTACATACGCACATCATTATTTAATTAATGGGCAAAGAGGAAATGCTTTAAATGGTTTATTATATACAATTATACTAGCATTAATATTCACAGGATTCCAAGGGGTAGAATATTCAGTATCATCATTCACTATATCAGATGGAGCCTTCGGATCATGTTTTTATCTTGGAACAGGGTTAATCTAAGCCCCTTTTTTAATTACAATCGATAAAAGAGCGATAATATATACTATATGTACAAATAGTTAATTTATTTTTATTAACTATTAAAAACAAGAAAATGTAATTTTTACTAGAAAACAGGGAAAATTGCATAAAACTCCTACTTAAAGGACAATATGCAGCCAAATATAAATCAGTAAAATTATGAGATTAAAATCATAAGATTAAAAGAATAATAGTAAAATCATAATAAAATCATATAATTAAAATAATAAAAAAATCATAATATAAATATGGTTTATATAGGTTCAACGACTAAAAAAAAAAAGAAATATCTTCTAATAAAACCAAAACCCTGCAATTTATAGATTAATAAATTGATGACATAGTCTTAACCATTTTTATAGAAATGGAAGTAAAAGATAAAAAATCTTTAACATAAATTGTCCATGGATTACATGTTCTAGTAGGTACTATCTTCTTAGCCATTGGTCTATGACGTGTACTAGCATACCATTTAACAAACAATCATCATTTAGGATTAGAAGCTGGAATACTTTACTGACATTTTGTTGATGTTGTATGATTATTCTTATTTGTATCTGTATATTATTGAGGATCATAATGTTAAATCGTTAAGTTTAAACTTGACAAATCTATTTTTTTCAGAATAATTTAAGGGAAATACTTACATCCCGCTTGCGGGGTCTACGAGTGAGAGTTCGAATCTTTCTATTCTGATATGTTATTTAATTCATTAATACTATTAATATTATCTAATTCTATTACATCAAGACGAGACAAGTCTATCTTGTATTCAAGAACAACAATTACTATATTACTTATTTCAGCTTTTATAGCTTATGACAATTTATACCTTTTATTCTTAGCAAAAGGTATAGGAATATTTGGAGGGTTATTTCATACTACAGCTACTACAAACTTTTTTCATGTTTTTATTTTCTTAATAACTAGTGTTATACTATTATTAACTTCATTTTATCCTAGAAAAGTTTGATTAAGAGAATATAGTAGTCCTGATAGGCTTGTATTTACTAAATTAATATATTACGAAACTATAATACTAAACAAAATGGGAGAACAATTTAAGATTATAGAATACTCTTTAATTATTTTATTTATTGTAACAGGAAGTGTTTTCCTAATATCTACAAGCGATTTAGTATCCATATTTTTAGCGATAGAATTACAAAGTTATGGATTATATTTACTATCAACTATATATAGAGATTCAGAACCAGCTACATCTGGTGGTCTTATGTATTTTTTACTAGGGGGGTTGTCATCTTGTTTTATATTACTAGCTACAGCTTTACTTTATGCAAACTCTGGTACTACTAATTTAGATAGCTTATATATAATTACTAGTATATCTAACATAAGTAAAGATAACGCTGCAGGTTTACTTTATTGATATAAATCTTACTATATACATATAAGTTTACTATTTATGGCAGTAGGGTTTTTATTTAAAGTTTCTGCCGCACCATTTCATTTCTGAAGTCCTGATGTATACGATGCTATTCCTACAGTTGTTACAACTTTTGTTGCTATAATTGCAAAAATTTCTATCTTTATTTTTTTATTA
Organism: Diversispora epigaea; assembly: GCA_003547095.1. NCBI lineage: Eukaryota > Fungi > Glomeromycota > Glomeromycetes > Diversisporales > Diversisporaceae > Diversispora > Diversispora epigaea. The sequence continues at coordinate 30,167 of PQFF01000649.1, read as the reverse complement.
GAATTAGTACATTACACAAGTAAACCATTGTTTGATGTAGACTTTACTTGAACAACAAGCTTATTATTTAGCTCTCTTCTATCTTTAGTTATAGGTACAGTTGTGGGATTAACACAGTCTAGAATAAAAAGACTATTTGCCTTTAGTACTATATCACACGTAGGGTTTATATTATTAGGGTTAGGGATACACACTGTTGAATCAACACAAGCCTTTATGTTTTACTTAATTCAATACTCTGTATCCAATTTAAATGCTTTTATGTTAATTCTTGCCATAGGTTATTCTTTATATTGTTATGTATACAATACTGATTATACAACTAGCACTAAGGAAGAAAATAGTAATTTACATGACGTGAATAATTCACCTATTCAACTTATAGATCAATTAAAAGGATATTACTATATAAATCCTATATTATCTATAAGTTTAGGTATCACTTTATTTTCTTTTGCAGGAATACCACCATTAATTGGATTCTTTGGTAAACAGATGATTTTAAGTGCAGCAATTGATAATGGATACATTTTTATGTCATTAGTTGCTATATTAACAAGTGTTGTAAGTGCCGTGTATTATTTAGCTATTATTAAACAAATTTTTTTTGATAAACCAAATTATATTTTAAACGATGAGCTAAAGAATTTTGATGCAGATGGTTTAATTACTGAAAAAAATACTATTTTTAAAAAAGTTAATATTAATATTAACGATATTGTTCTATCTAGTTCATTAAGCTTATCTATTTCAGTTATAACATTAATAATTACATTTTTTATATTTATACCAGAAGAGTTACTAAGTTTTGCTAATATATTAGCGTTAATACTTTTTAATTTATAAATGACAGCGACTACTTTTTTTATTATCTTTATACCTATATTAGCTATTTTACTATTAGCTATTAATTTAGTCTTAGCACCACATAATCCTTACCAAGAAAAGGATAGTGCTTTTGAATGTGGTTTCCACTCTTTTTTAGGACAAAATAGAACACAATTTAGTGTTTCATTCTTCATTTTTGCTCTTCTTTTCCTTTTATTTGACCTAGAGATATTATTAGTTTACCCTTATAGTGTCAGTAGTTATACTAATGATATTTACGGTTTAGTTATTATGATGGTATTCTTTTTATTATTAACTTTAGGATTTGTATTTGAATTAGGTAAAAATGCATTAACTATAGATAGTAGACAAACATCTTCCTATAGTGATGAAGATACAGCTACACCAGTTGTATTTATAACATCATTTAAGTAGATATATTGACTCAACCATATCATTAGAAAAATTCTTATCTTGATTACAAGAGCAGTAGTGATATTACATTTGGCTAGTAATTTCTAGAAAAAATCATTAAAAGCATAATTTTTTATAATTAACTTGTTAAAAACCATTATTGTACTATATAAATTATATATAAATAATGGTATAACAGATCCTAGTAATTAGTTAAACTAGAAGAGATTGTCTTATAGGTTAAAACTTATATGGCAATTAGGGGAGAAGAGTAAATATGCGTTTAGTGAACCCCCTTAAAAAAAGAAAGAAGAAATTAGCTCAATTGGTGGAGCATCCGTTTTACACGCGGAGGGTTAAGGGTTCGAATCTCTTATTTCTTTACATAAGATTTTAATCGTTAAATATTAAGTGTTCTAATTACTTATTTATTATATGTTTATTCTATATTTACCCTTATTCAAGAAATTGGTCGTAGAAATATTAAGATATTTACGAAAATAAGATCCGCTATACCAAACAACACATTTTGAGGGACAACTGTATATACTGTTAAAAGAACTTTTTAAGTTAAATTTGTACATAGAATATTCGTAAAAGATACGGATTCACAAGAAGACAATTTTACTAAATTGCTAAGGAAACTCTTAAATGAACAACCTGGTCATTTTTTTACCTTCATCTCGTTTACTACATACACGGACACGGCTATTTACAGGTAAGTTCATAAGAATTACGGAGTCATACTACTAATTAAAGATGAAATTAATCTGCTAATTTTTAAGTTAAATGGTAGAATAGTTAATATATTAAATTTTTTTAGTATAAAAATTAATAGCAATGTATTAGATACTAATACAAAAACGTATTAAAATATATGTTTTAAAAAGATTTATAAGTGATTTTTACCTTACTATACATATGGTGTAATTAAAAGATATAGCTGATATATATTTAGCTTATACAAAATGGCTGATAGATTATCAGCTTATACAAAATAGATGTACTTATAATTTTTTTTTTAATGTTATTATCTTCATTACTTTTAACACCTTTAATTGGTGTAATTGCAATATTTTTGATGAAAGACAATGGTATTTCATTAAATAATATTAAATTCATAGGATTAGCTACATCTGTAACTAATTTATTTATTTCAATACTTGTTTTTATTTTATTTGACTTTAGCACTAACCAATTTCAATTTGTACAAGAATATTATGATACAAGCTATTTTGATTTTTATTTAGGTGTAGATGGATTATCTATATATTTCATTTTATTAACTACAATAATAATGCCTGTCTCATTAGTATCTAATTGAAAATCTATTAAAAATGATGTTGTATCTTATGTTATTATTATGCTTTTATTAGAAACTTTGTTATTAGGAGTATTCATAGTATTAGATATTTTACTTTTTTACATCTTTTTTGAGAGTACATTACCTCCATTATTTATATTAATTGGTATGTTTGGGTCAGATAACAGAGTAAAGGCGAGTTTCTATCTGTTTTTATATACTTTATTTGGCTCTTTATTTTTATTATTATCAATATTAGCTATGTCATCTATAATTAGTGCTACAGACTTTGATACTCTTTTTAAAGGTAATTTCCTATATGTAACACAACTTTTTTTATTCTATGGTATATTTATAGCTTTTGCTGTAAAAACTCCTACAATTTTCTTAAACACATGACTGTTAAAAGCTCATGTTGAATCACCTTTAGGTGGAAGTATTATTTTAGCAGCAATTGTTCTTAAATTAAGTTTATATGGTATACTAAGATTAATATTACCTATATTACCTAAAGCTTATATAGGATATACTTATATAATATTCTTAATAGGTGTTATTAGTGTAGTATATGCTAGTATTAGTACACTAAGAACTATAGATGTTAAAGAACTTATAGCGTATAGTTCAGTATCTCATGCAGCTGTTTATCTTTTAGCAGTATTCAGTAACAGTTTACAAGGTATAGAAGGTGCTATTAATCTAGGATTAGCTCATGGACTAGTTTCACCGGGTCTATTTATTTGTGCAGGAGGTGTATTGTATGATAGATCTCATACAAGAATAGTTTCTTTCTATAGAGGAGTTACTCAAGTAATGCCATTGTTTGCTATACTATTCTTCATATTATGTCTTGGTAATTGTGGAGCTCCTTTATCTCTAAATTTCATAGGAGAATTCTTATCATTGTACGGAGTATTTGAAAGATCATCGCTATTTGGTGTTTTTGCTAGTTCTTCTATTGTTTTCTCTGCTGCTTACACTATTTATATGTATCAAAGAATAGCTTTTGGTGGATCTTATTCAAGAATGTTTATAGATATGATGCCAGATTTAACTAAAAGAGAGTTTACAATATTATTATTATTAACAATACCTACTGTATTCTTTGGTATATACCCTGCACCTATATTGGATGGTATGCATTATTCAGTATCAACTCTTATTTACTCCGCGGATTTTAATATTATAAGTTGTGATTCACTTTATGTTTGAACAGATCAATACTTGATAAATAGTGTTAGCTTTTTTAACTATAAAGAACTATTATTACCCTTTGCACTATTTATGGCTTTTTACGCTGAAAGAATTTGATACTTTTTATATGGTAAGTTTTTCGAAGTTATGGTAAATATAATATTAGGTAAGTTCTCCTTGTTCTGACTTAAACTTATTTTAGGTTATTATATTATATGTGCATTATATATAATACTTCCTATGCTTTACTATAGATTTTATTCTTTAATCGATATTGATAAAGAATTTTTAGAAAATTGAATTAATCTTTTATATATCTTATTAACTTATAATACAGAACTATCTTTTATGGATGCAGATATAAGTTCCTCAATAGAGAAGTCTCCTATGGAATTAAAAAATCAAATATATTTAAGTTCCAATAATGGACCTAACTGGGACCCTTCACAAGGCTCAAGTTCAAACAACTCTGGTGTAGGCTCAAATTCAAACAATTCTGGTGTAGGCTCAAGTTCAAACAACCCTGATATAGACTGAAGTTCAAAGCCTAAACCTGTATTTACTAATCCAGACTATAAAGCACCACCCGTTCCTGAGAGATCTTGAGTACTTACATCTGGACAAGGTAAGGTCCCTTCCTATGTAACCAACGCTTGACTTGGAGAACCCCTTAATGTTAAAAATTTGGCAAATATTAGAGATGGTTATTATGATTACTGTGAGCATACTAGAGGACCCCATGACTGAGACCCTCGAGATACATATAACATAGAGAAGGATAATGGTCCATGTTATAACTGTAAAGAAACCATAAGCATGAAGCAATACCATAAATGTCTAAATTGTTTTAGACATATATGTGCTAAGTGTGACTATGACACTGGTCTTTTCGCTAGTAAAAGTTTTATTCAAAAAATCGCTAATGACCCACCACTAAAACCAAAATAACGTCACACATTTTACAATTTATTGACTTATTTAGATAAAATCCTTTATTTGTCTTTATAAAAGGGCTAACTATTAAATCATGACTTTTTAATTAACTTGTTAAAAACGAATATTGTACTACTATAATAGTAGCAAAATAATCGTATAAGATAGCCTTGTTATATTTACTTATAACTGGAAAACGTATCCATGGGGTAAAAAGTTTTCGTATTATAAAAGCTTTTAATATTAAATAGATTATTCTGAAAAAATACTTAATGTTTTGTTGTAAAATAGGTCACCTAGCTAAATTTAAAAGTTATATTACCTTTAACTTGTTATAAATATAGTAATATTTATTTATTAAATTGGCTTATTTATGAATATAATCTATTTTTAAAAAGTATAACAAATCTCAATTTATATTTTTATATAACTGGAAAATAAAATTGCAATACAAAACTTGTATTATAAGTAGGGGAGAAGATTTATTATTGTAAATTAAAGCCCTATATTTACAATAATAAGATATATTATATAAATTAATAATAATGTATTAGATACTAATATATTATATAAATTAATAGTAATGTATTAGATACTAATATATTTTAGAAATTAATACTATTTAATAGTAATGTATTAGATACATTATTATTCAAAAGTAATGTATTAAATACTAATACAAAAACGTATTAAAATATATGTTTTAAAAAGATTTATAAGTGATTTTTACCTTACTATACATATGGTGTAATTAAAAGATATAGCTGATATATATTTAGCTTATACAAAATAGTTGATAGATTATCAGCCAATACAAATAGATGTACTTATAATTTTTTTTTTTTATGACAAATTTACTTATCCACTTTAACACGGCAACCTATAACGAATTTATTTTGCACGATAAGATTCTTTCTAATATTATAGATTCGAAATTGAAATGTGGTTTTATTTATAGTGTATCATTGGCTAGGTTAAATAGATCTGTATTAGTATATACTAAATCTAATCTTACTCCTAAATCTAATCTTACTCCTATATCTTCTACTACTTTCATAATACCTATTATTCCTACTGATTTAATAAGTGTAGAGACATTACATGATCTTATATATGAATATATATCAAAACATGGGGATATTATAAATCCTCTTTTTAGTGAAGACTTTGTTCTCGTTTTTAGTAATGGTGTATCCTTTTTTCTTTATGGAGATAATGATTCTGGTTTAGGTGGATCCCTTATGAAAATAAGGATGTAGATGTAGATTAATGTTTTAAAATGTCAGACTATTTGTTATTATATTCATTACTTTTAACACCGCCTTTAATGGGTGTACTTGCGATATTTTTGATGAAAGACAATGGTATTTCATTAAATGATATTAAATTCATAGCATTAGTTACAGATGTAACTAATTTATTTATCTCAGTACTTGTTTTTATTTTATTTTTTGTTGGTGTTATTTCATAATTTTGCTGTGTTATTTCATTTTTTTGCGTAGGTTATAGGAAATTGTGGTATAAATGTAATTCATCTTAATATTTTAAGAGAATAGTAGGAAAGTCCAATGATTAATGTGTAGTTTTCTTAAAAAACGAGGTAAAAACCTGGGTAATTCACAGAAATTAAAACAATAAAAACTTTTAGTATTTTATTATAATTATGAAAAAAATCCCGTAATTAATCTGTAATTTAGTTAAATATTACGTACAGGACCCGGCTTATTTGTACCCAAATTTCCTATAACCTACGCAAAAAAATGAAATTACACCGCTATTTTTTAATAAAAAGAAAAAACTATTATTAGAAAATAGTAAGATATAAGGTAATTACGTCTTAATTTTATACTTTTAGTAATATTTTTTATACCTATAATGTTTAAATATTTAACAATACTAAGTCCTCTTGATCAATTTGAAATAAGAAATCTATTTAGTATAGATACACCCTTATTAGCAAATATTAACTTATCTGTAACAAATATAGGATTATACCTTTCAATAGCTGCTTTTATTACTTTCTATTTTAGTATTTTAGCAACTAACCACTCAAAAATTACTCCTAACAAATGGTCTTTAAGTCAAGAAACACTATATGCTACTATACATAGCATTGTAGTAAATCAAATAAATAATAAAAATGGTCAAGTTTACTTCCCATTTATGTATGCATTATTTATTTTTATATTGATAAATAACCTAATAGGGATGGTGCCTTACAGTTTTGCATCAACATCACATTTTATCTTAACATTTTCACTTAGCTTTACTGTTGTATTAGGTGCTACAGTATTGGGATTCAAAGAACATGGATTAAAATTCTTTTCTTTATTTGTTCCAGCTGGTTGTCCTTTAGGGTTAGTACCTTTACTAGTTTTAATCGAATTTATTTCATATCTTGCACGTAATGTTTCTCTTGGATTAAGATTAGCCGCTAACATATTAGCAGGTCACATGCTTTTAAATATATTAAGTGGATTTACATACAATATTATGAGTTCTGGTATAATTTTCTTTGTACTAGGACTATTACCATTAGCATTTATAATTGCATTCTCAGGATTAGAGCTAGGTATTGCTTTTATACAATCTCAAGTTTTTGTAGTTTTATCATGTTCATATATTAAAGATGCATTAGAATTACATTAAATAGGCAAGATCATAAGATATCATATTTTAAATGTGATATCATCGTCCCATAATCCATTTTTAGTTTTAAAATTCTATTTTTTTTTTAGTGAAAATTTATTTTACTATATATGATAATTAGTATTTAAAATCATTTCTGTAAAAGGAAAAAAAAAGGAACATGTTGCATAGGGCTATGCATTTTGATTGCAGATCATAAATATAAGGTTCAACTCCTTCATATCCTTTAATACAAAAGTTAACTTAATTCTTTACGGTTCATAAGTAATCTGGATTTTACTTTTTTTATGATATATAAAGAGCTTTATTTACGATTCACAAGTTACAATCCATTTTCCATTAAATTAAGACTTTTATGCACGATTAAAAAAAGATTAGTATGATTTTTGACACTGTTTAAAGACTTTGTTAATCATAAAATTTTACTGTTTACCTAAAACTCTTGTGGCTTGTAGGAATAATTAGAATTTACTGTAAAGTAAAATGCAATATAAATAAGCTTTTATATCTTAAAATAAATAGAGATATAAATTTTATTTATTGCTATAACTAAATAAATTTTGGTATTTTAATGTTTTAACCCTTAAATGGGAACAAACGAAATACCTTTTAGTATATTTAAATAATTTTAATAATTACTCCTTCACTCATTTAGCTTAATTTACACCTATAGTCAATAATAACATTATATGTTAATTTTAAAAAACAAAAAAAAAATTTCTAATGATCAATCATTAATTAAAAAAGATATTACAAAAATTATATTTAATGAACAAACTAAATCTGAAAGAGATGAATACAATAACATTAAATTTTACCCATCATCTGGTAAAGAATGATTTAATAGTATTTATACTTATAGTAAATCTTATATTAAATCTTTAATTGTTTATTTTGATATTCTAAATAAATTGTTTAGAAGTTATTGTAATATGTTAGAATATAAAATAAAAATTCTTTTTAGGCGTAGACGAGATAACAAAATTCGTTATTCAGCAGATAGAATCTATACAAATAGAGCTGAATTAAAGCATACTAACACAAAAATTTTTATTACTTTAGATACGTATAATAAAAAAAAAGCAACCCTTGAAAAAAATATGAGAGGAATTCTTACATTAACTAAATTAAAAAAAATAATGGTTAATGGGAAACCTGTCTTTGTATCAAACCATCAAAACAGACTACTTTATCTATTAAAAAATAATTTTTTTATTTTTAGAAAATGAAACACGGTTTTCTTTAAAACAACCGGTAATTTATTAGGATACTTACTAATAAGTGTAAAAAAAAAATATATTAAATCATATAAAATACCTGCTTACAATAGATTTTTAAAAAAAATATCTAGATTACAAACAAAAGTATTTAATACAATAAGATCAATCCTATTTAATAAACATATATTTAACACTTTAGATGTAAATTTAAGTAATTTAGGTCTTATTAGTTTAATAGAAAAATTATATAGCAAAAAAGCAACATTCAGCTTAATTGATTTAAAAAAAATAGCTTTAAATGTTGATATATTTTCATCCGCAGTAGCCTTAAAATTAAGAGATAGACAAAATAAAGCAGTACGTATTCTAAGAAAAGCTATTTTACACCTAGTAAAAATACCTTATTTTCATACACTTATTACATTTGATGATAATATGGAAGCAATGAATAAAAATAACATTATAAATACTATAAAACAACAAGTAGTAAGTGGTGTAAGATTTGAAGCATCAGGTAGATTAACTAGACGTTTAACAGCTATGAGATCTGTATTTAAGTATAGATATGAAGGGAGTTTAAAAAACATACGTTCTTCATATAATAATAAATCATCTACTATACTAAGAGGTTGTGCTAAGTCTAATTCACAGTATACTTTAATTAATTCTAAAACAAGAAATGGAACTTTTGGGTTAAAAGGTTGAATTAGTAGTCATATTATAATGGACGGTTTTTTACATTCATAGTTAGTATAACTTTAATATTCTTTACACCTATTTTATTTAAATGAAATATGTTTTCTTTTTTTTTTTATTCTTATCTTATTTACATTAGTAGCTATTTTATATTTAGTGTGGTTATATAACAATTCTCAGGATATATTTATATTCCATGCGGATATTTTAGGCGTTTATCTAGCTTTTTATTTACAGATAGCAAAAATTACTGTAGCTAATTCTGGATTTAACAATCTTTATCTCGTTATTAACATTATTATTGGAATGAGCATGGTATGTCTTAATTTACTTGATATTATTCAAAAAAAAGAATTATCCATATTAATAATTTATACATATTAAAATGCAATGAATTGTATTTTAAACATTACATATAAAAGTATATAACTGTAAATTTAAATTATAATAAAGGTATATTAGAAGGCATTATTTCAAAACTATATAATATACATGGGACTAGTACAATAAAAGCAACAACTATTGGTAATAAAACTGTTCAACAATATGACATTAATTGATCATAACGTATTCTTGGAAAAGATGCACGTGCTCAAATAAATACAAATACCATTATACAGGATTTAACTCCTATTACCACACCACTTACAATTGTTCCTATTATTGAATTGTAATTATCAAAATCAATTACATTAAAGTTGGTTTCATTATCAGTTAGATACATATAACTATCACCTTCAATAAATTGCAGTAAATAAAAGTAAGGGTATAAGAAATAGTTAAAATCAAAAAGATAACCACCTAAGAATAGAATACTATTTAAAATACAAATAAGTATTATACTAGCATACTCAGCTAAAAAGAAAAATACAAAAATAACAGCTGAGTGCTCTGTCATAAAACCACTAACTAATTCTGATTCAGCCTCTGCTAAATCAAATGGAGCTCTATTTGTTTCTGCTATAGACCCTATAAAGAACACAATAAATATAGGAAATAAAGGCACTACATATCAAATGGCTCTTTGAGCTTCTATTATTACTGTTATATCTAAGCTACCTGCTAACAATACAACTAAAAGTATAGCAGAACTTAAAATTAATTCATAACTAATTAATTGAGCTGTACTTCTCAATGACCCTAAGAATGCATATTTAGAATTAGCGGATCATCCTGCCAATAATATACCATATGTGGCTAATGAAGACATAGCCAGCATATATAGTATACCTAAATTATAATCTAATAACATTAAACCAGGACCATACGGTATTACAGCATACCCTAGTAATGCAAAAATTAAAGTAATAATAGGACCAAGGAAAAATAATACAATATTAGCTTGTGTAGGAGAAACATACTCTTTTAATAAAAGTTTAAGAGCATCGGCAAATGCTTGAAGTAGACCATATCAACCCACTGCATTAGGTCCCAATCTTCTTTGCATACTAGCCATTGTTTTTCTCTCAGCTACAGTTACAAAAGCTACGGTCAATAACACAGGTATAGTAACAGCCAACACTTCAAGAACAGACATAATTGTTGGGAAATATAACATTTTTACATTTAAAAAGATGATATTAAAATTACATATTATTCGAAAGTATATTTTAATGGATCATGTTAATTATCTATATTAAGTGAATAGATTATATATTTTATAATAAAGGATTAATTAAAAAAAATACAATTTTTTTAGGGGGCTTTAAGAAAAAATTTACTCTTCTCCCCATGACAATGTAAACAGAAGTTTACTATGCCATATTCCAATTAAACACTTTAGATAGTATTTAATGGGGTTTGTTATACGATAATCTGAAGTAATTATATTGCATAACAAGTTTATGGTAACGTAACCGTTATTTTGTTAGTCTATGGGATTTATAGTCTTAACAATATATACCACTTTTTAACAAGTTAACCGTGTTAGATTCGGCGAAAATTATTACTTTTTTGGCTTGTCTTGGTTTAATTTCACGAAGGTACTTTTTGTATTGTCTTGGTTTAATTCCACAAAAGTATTTTCAATAACATTAACACCGTACATTACTACTGTAAAGTATAGGAAGTATAGGACGGTACTTATTTGACCAAATTCAATAAATGGAGACTCTACGTGTTTAGCCCCTAATTGCATTAAAATTAAGAAATTAGCTATGAATGCAAAGAAAGCTAATTTACTTAAAGGTCTAAACTGTATACCCCTTGATCTACTTACATCTACAACAGGTAATAATAATAATATAAGAATAGCAGCTATCATAGCTAAAACTCCTAATAATTTGTTAGGGATAGATCTTAATATAGCATAGAAAGGAAGAAGATATCACTCTGGAACAATAGCTGGAGGAGTTTGCATAGGATTTGCCATAATATAATTATCACTATCCCCTAATACATTAGGCATAAAGAACACAAATAAAGATAATACAAATATAAATGCAAATACAGTAATAAGATCTTTAAATAAGTAATAAGGTGCCATAGGTATTCTTTCATAGTTTCCTGATACACCTAAAGGATTTCCTGATCCAGCTACATCATGTAAAACAATTAAATGCATTAGTGCTAACGCAGCTAATACGAAAGGTAAAACGAAGTGTAATGAGAAAAATCTGTTTAGTGTAGCATTATTTACTGAGAAACCACCTCAAATGAACTCAACAATATCTTGACCTATTCAAGGAATGGCACTCATAAGGTTAGTAATAACAGTAGCACCTCATAGACTCATTTGACCATAAGGTAAAACATAACCCAAGAAACCTGTAACTATCATTAAGAGGAAGATAACAACACCAATAGTTCATACTAAAGTTCTTGGTGCTCTATATGATCCATAATACATACCTCTACCTATGTGTAAGTAAACTATAAAGAAAAAGGCTGAAGCAGTATTACTATGTAAATAACGCACTAATCATCCGTTGTTTACATCACGCATAATATGCTCAACACTATTAAATGCTTCTGCTACACTAGGGTTATAATGCATTGCTAATGTTATACCTGTAACAATCTGTATTATTAGAGAGATGGCTAATAAAGAACCAAAATTTCACATGTAACTTAAATTTAAAGGTTGTGGTGCATCTACCACGAAAGAATTTCCTAATCTTAAAATCGGATGAATTTTTAATAATCTCATTTATTTGTTTTATTGTTTTATTATTATTTTAATTTAATAAATTATGTGAATAGTTTTATTTATAAGATTTTATCTTCATACTGTAAACTTAAAAATATATTTATAAATTTACTATTTTTGTTTTGATTAATTTAATGAATAGGTATACCTATTCATTACTATAAAATTATATAAATTTTACCCCCCCCATTTTTATTAAAAATAAACAATGGTAAATACATAATAAAAATAACTTAGAATAAATAAGGAATTGGAACACTTAATATTTAACGATTAAAATCTTATGTAAAGAAATAAGAGATTCGAACCCTTAACCCTCCGCGTGTAAAATGGATGCTCCACCGATTGAGCTAATTTCTTTTTTTTTAGGGGGTTCACTAAACGTATGTTTACTCTTATCCCCTAATTACCATATAAGGTTTAACCTATAAGACAATTTTTTCTAGTTTATATAACTGTAATAACTAGGATTTTTTATACCGTTATTTAAATATATTTATATAATACAATTATATTTTTTTTTTAAAGTTAATTAAAAATAATTATGATTAAGGACGACGAATGTTATTTATCTCATTAATTAATTTTTGAGTTATAATTAGTTTACTGATCTCTGCTTTGTAAAATGGCAAAAACCGGGTTTTTGCTTTTATTATTATAATTTAAAGATAAACTTAAACATAAAAGTATAATTAATATAACAACAGATTTAAAAATATATGTACTAAATAAAAGATAGATAATTAATGACATTAAAATAAATAGTGCATAATTTGTAACTACTCCATTATTTAATTTACTTAAATTATTACTTATATCTAATATCCCTTTCTCGGCTCCATAAGGTCCCAAATACTCTACAGATCCTTTATCTAACACTTTAGTAGTCTGTCCACCAAGTTTTAATACAACACCCGTAATATATTTGTTATAAAACAGCTCTATTAAGAAACGTTGATTAAAGAAACTAAATATATTGTAACCTATTCTAGATGATTTAAAATAAATCAATATAGTAGACAAGTATTCAGACAATAGTATAGCAATTACACTCAATGAAACAGTAAACATTAAAGGTAATAATTTAAATAAAGTTGGTACACCAAATTCGGTATCTAACATTATCTCATGGGAAGGGTGTATAAATAGAGCATTATCTGAAAAGAATCCTGAACCTAACCCGATAAACATATCCTTTGTTATAAATCCAAAGAATATGGAGAATACAGCTAATATCATTAAAGGTAAACTCATAAATATATCCCCTTCATGTGCTTGTTTATAGTTAATTAAAGGTCCATTAGGATTAGTTAAGAATGTTAAATACAACACTTTTACAGAGTATAAGGTAGTAAACATTGCTCCTATAGTAGCTATAATATATACAACAGTACCAGATAAATAATATTGACCATAAGCAGATTCAAGTATAAAATCTTTTGAATAGAACCCTGTCATAAAAGGAAAAGCTACTAAACTTAAAGAAGCTATAAGCATTACAGAGTAAGTAAGAGGTAAGAATGGTCTTAATCCACCATATCTTCTAAAATCTTGATTATCCGCTACAGCATGTATTACTGCTCCAGCCCCTAAGAATAAAAGTGCCTTATAAAAAGCGTGATTTACTAAATGAAATAAAGCAATATTATATGAAGATAAACCTACAGCTATTACCATCATTCCTAATTGCGAAATTACTATCATAAATAATATGACGTAACGTGGACCATTTCTTTATTAGTCTTGGTATTTTTCTCATCTATCTTTAAATTTAACTCATTCATTAAATTTTACAACATCGTCATTTTTTTTACTTAATCTAACTAAATAAAATTGTTTTATTAAATTAACTCTTTTCATTTTTTCTGTTCTTAAAGGATATTTACTAAAATAATTATCTATTAGGTTAAAGAGCTCAGCCTTTCTATAAATAACATATTTAAATGCTTCTACTTTAGGACTAGAAATATCAACTCTTCCTCCATATATATCAATTAGAGGTTCCAATAAATACTTGTTTTTTTGAGATATACTAATAAAAACTTGACCTGATGATTCACTGTAATATACTGAACCATCACTATCTATAAAACCGGCAAGTCACCCATTATTAAAAGTAATATTATTTGCATACTTTAATTCTATATTAAATTTTAGACAAAGCTTATTCATTTGTAATAAACGTGTAGGATTTAGAATTAATCCATTTACATCATTTATTAATGCAATTAAACCAGCCCTATTTCTTAATTTATATTTAAATGCGTATGCATTTGAAATTTGTTTTACAGATCCTCCATATCTATGCTGAATTAAATATAGGACTTTTTTATCTCTGGCATCCATAGTTATTTCACAACTATTATATCCATTTTTAGATAATAAAAAATAACCATCTCCATCTATTAAACCAGCTAATCACTGTCTAAATGCAAGATCTTCTGGATCCGTAATTTTATTGTCTAAACTGTTAGTATTTATATTTGTAGACATATCCCTATTAAAAGTTAAACTATATACATTCTTTTTTATAAAAGGTGAAAAGGAGATTTTACTTTTAGAATTATGTTTTTTAAAGATAAGAGGTTTTGCTATTAAATTAATGATTCTTAACTTAATAAAGACTAATATCAAACGTATGGCCTCTGAGATTCCTACTAACTTACTAATAATATCAAATTTTCACCTTATTAGCCCACATAAAATACATAGGTGTAACCTTATAATGGTAGATGAATTAAGAAACTTGAAATTATAATGATTATTTACATAATCATGAGCTTTGGTTATCTGCGAATTGGCTATAGTATTTTTACCTATAGCTTCTACGCATATAGTTTGATGCCTAAATATACTTAAATGAGCAGTATATTTTCGAGCCAATTGACTCATAGTAGAATAAGCAATAACTTTTTTAATATCTTGTTGAAATAAACCTATAAGAGAACTAAATACAGTAGTAAGTGCACCTAAACATAAACATAACATTAGTACTGTTGAACTATATTCTATTAAAGGAGATGAACGCATTAATAGATAAACTCCTGCAGTAACCATAGTGGCAGCGTGTATCAATGCAGATACAGGTGTAGGACCTTCCATCGCCATGGGTAATCACATATGAAGTCCTACTTGAGAACTTTTAGCCATAGCTCCAATTAATAAACATACTCCTATAATAGTTACAATATTTTCATTCATATAAGCAGCCAATGAAAATACAGTAGCATAATCAAGATTACCAAATGTTCATAGCATAGCAAACATACCAATAGTTAAAAAACAATCACCAACTCTATTTGTTAAAAAGGCTGAAAGAGAGCTTTGATTTGCTGCTATTCTAGTAAATCAGAAACATACTAAAAGATATGAACAAACACCTACACCTTCTCAACCCACAAACATTGATAGATAATTATTTCCTGTAACTAATACAACCATCATGAAAGTGAATAAACTTAAGTAACTAAAAAATCTTTGGATATGAGGGTCATGACTCATATAACCTATTGAATATATATGTACTAAAGAAGAAACAATTAGTACAGGAATAAGCATAGAAACAGTTAATGAATCAAAATGAAATGCTCAGTATACATTTAATGATTCAGAGTCAATTCATCTAGATACCTGTATAGATACAGGTATATTGTTTAATCCAACTTCAAAAAAAGCCAATATGGCTAACATTGTTGTAGTTACAACACCAAAACATGTAATGATTTCGGCTCCTGAGATTCCAATTTTTCTACCAAAAAAACCAGAAACTATAGATCCTAATAGTGGTAAGATAATTATAGCTAGATACATTATTTGAATTCAATACTAATACTTCCTCTTAATCTATAAAAAGCTACTAATATTCCTAAACCTATAGCAGATTCTGCTCCTGCTATGGCTATAATATATATAGCATATGTTTGACCTAATATATCGTCGAAGCTAAGTGAACTAACCAATATTAAAAATGTTATAGCTAATAGCATTATTTCAATTGAAATAAGCATTAATATAATGTTTTTTCTATTTAAAACAAAACCTAAAATTCCTATTGTAAATATAATTAGTGATAAATTCATTTTAAAATAATATAAATTAATATGTGTAAAGAAATAAGCGCTTCGAACACTAACCAACCTCGTCTAAAACGAATGCTCTGCCAATTGAGCTAATTTCTTCTTTCTTTTTTCTTTTTAAGAGTTTACTAAACGTATATTTACTTTTCTACCCTGATTGCCATATAAGTTTTAACCTATAAGACAATCTTTTCTAGTTTAACTAATTACTAGGATCTGTTATGCCATTATTTATATATAATTTATATAGTACAATAATGGTTTTTAACAAGTTAATTATAAAAAATTATGCTTTTAATGATTTTTTCTAGAAATTACTAGCCAAATGTAATATTACTACTGCTCTTGTAATCAAGATAAGAATTTTTCTAATGATACAGATTCTATAACAATAGGCATAGAACTGTGTAAGATACCACAAATTTCTGAACATTGACCGTAGAATGTTCCTAATCTGTTAATAAGAACAGAGAATTGATTTAATCTACCAGGATAGGCATCACATTTAATACCTAACGCAGGAACGGCAAATGAGTGGATAACATCTGCGGCAGTAAGAATAAATCTAGTATGTGTTATTTCGGGAATAATAACTCTGTTATCAACTTCTAACATTCTTAAAGCTCCTTCTTCTAAATCAGATTCAGGAACTAAGTAAGAATCAAACTCAACGAAATCACCGTCACTATTTAAGAAGTCCGGGTATTCGTAACTTCAATATCATTGGTGACCTTCTGCTAATACAGATAATGAAGGGTCTGTTACTTCATCCATTAGATATAACAGTTTGAAAGAAGGGAAAGCTATTAATACTAAAATTAAAGCTGGAGTTATTGTTCAAATTAATTCTATAAGTGTACCGTGAGTAAGATATTTATTACTAATAGGTGATTTAGAATTATCGAAATTTTTAATAATAGCTCCTTGTATTCAACCTACAGCAAATAAAATAGCAACTAAATAGTACATAATATTATCGTGTAATTCTACTACAGCCTCCATTTGTGGGCTAGCACTGTCTTGGAAGTAAAGTCCTCAAGCTCTAGGTGCATCACAACTAACAATAGGTGAATAGTAAAAAGCTAAAGATATTAGTAATGCTAATGGAATATAAATGAAAATTATATTATTTTTGTTAGTATTATAGTAAATTTTTAATATATTTCTATAATCTTCATTTAATAATAATCTGGATAGTACACCTAATCTGGAAACATTTCCACCTGGATTACTACTTTGTAACGGTAAACTAGTAAATGCGTGAGGTTTAGGTGGGCTATGTAATGCTCATTCTAACCCTGGTGCACATTTATCTTTAAGTATACGTAAGTAATCACTAAATAGTTGAGGAACCGCTCAAGGGTATCCAAATATAGCTTTACCTTTAACAAGTTGCAAGTATACAATATGTAGGAAAAGTACTGTTGCAGCTACAGACACTAAAGAACCAATACTACTAATAAAGTTTCAACCTGTAAAGGCATCAGGATAATCACTAATTCTACGTGGCATACCCTGTAACCCTAAAAAATGTTGAGGGAAGAAAGTAGCATTAACTCCAGCAAATAAAACTCAGAAATGAACTTTAGAATACTGTAAGTTATAATCTAATCCTAATATTTTAGGTATTCAGAAATATCATCCACAGAATAAGGCAAATACGGCACCCATACTTAAAACATAGTGAAAATGAGCAACAACATAGTAAGTATCGTGGAATGCAATATCAAGTGATGCGTTCGCAAGAACCACACCGCTTAACCCTCCAATAGTAAACATAAATACAAATCCTAATGCAAATAGTAATGATGGTACAAAATGTAATGAACCACCATAACAAGTTGCTAATCAAGAGAATATTTTAATACCAGTAGGAACTGCAATAATTAAAGTTGCGGCTGTGAAATAAGCTCTTGTATCCACGTCAAGCCCTACAGTATACATATGGTGACTTCAAACTAAGAATCCTAAAATTCCAATAGAACACATAGCGTATACCATCCCTAGATATCCAAAAACGTTCTTATTGGAGTTAGCTGAAATTGTAGTACTAATTATACCAAATCCAGGAATAATTAAAATGTAAACCTCTGGATGACCAAAGAATCAGAAAAGATGTTGATATAATATAGGATCTCCACCCCCTGCTACTTCAAAGAATGAAGTATTAAAGTTTCTATCCG
Organism: Diversispora epigaea; assembly: GCA_003547095.1. Lineage (NCBI taxonomy): Eukaryota > Fungi > Glomeromycota > Glomeromycetes > Diversisporales > Diversisporaceae > Diversispora > Diversispora epigaea. Next base: position 11,523 of record PQFF01000649.1, on the reverse strand, counting down.
TTAATACCATAGTAATTCCACCGGCTAATACAGGTAATGATAATAGTAATAAAACAGCTGTAATAAGAACAGCTCATGCAAATAATATTAATTTATGTAATCTTATTCCAGGACTTCTCATATTGAATGTTGTAGTAATGAAATTCATCGCTCCAAGAAGACTAGATATACCAGAAAGATGTAATCCAAATATGGCTAAATCAACACTTGGACCACTATGACTTTGTATACCTGATAAAGGAGGATAAAGAGTTCATCCTGTTCCTACTCCATTTTCTATACCCCCTGCAAATAAGAATAAAACAATACTAGGGATTAATAATAAATAACTAATATTATTTAATCTAGGGAATCCCATATCAGGTCCTCCCAAACCTAATGGTAGTAAAAAGTTTCCGAAACCTCCTATTAAAGCAGGCATGACCATGAAGAAAATCATTATAATCGCATGAGCTGTAATTATACTGTTATACAATTGATTATCTGCAATATATTGAACACCAGGTCCTGATAATTCTAATCTAATTAACACAGAAAAAGCCGTTCCGACTAGTCCTGAAAACAGTGCAAATATTAAGTATAATACCCCAATATCTTTAGCATTTGAAGATAAAAATCATCTTTCAAATCACATACTAATTGCAGATGTTTTAATATTTAAAGAATTTAAATAATTTTTTTTAGATAATATAAAGGAGGAATTATTCAAATTATTTAAATATCTTAAAAGGTATTCGTATGTTCACATTTAAAGGTTAGAACATGTATATACCAAAAATTAGTTATAGCGATAAATAAAATTTATATCTCTAAAAAAAAGATATAAAAGCTTATTTATATTGCACTTTACTTTACAGTAAATTCTAATTATTCCTACAAGCCACAAGAGTTTTAGGTAAACAGTAAAATTTTATGATTAACAAAGTCTTTAAACAGTGTCAAAAATCATCCTAATCTTTTTTTAATCGTACATAAAAGTCTTAATTTAATGGAAAATGGATTGTAACTTGTGAATCGTAAATAAAGCTCTTTATATATCATAAAAAAAGTAAAATCCAGATTACTTATGAACCGTAAAGAATTAAGTTAACTTTTGTATTAAAGGATATGAAGGAGTTGAACCTTATATTTATGATCTGCAATCAAAATGCATAGCCCTATGCAACATGTCCCATTTTTTTTGCACAGAATTTCTGGTTCACAAAATAATATTTTATATTTCCAAACATATATTTTTGGTTTTTATTTAGGGTCATATAACACACTCAACACTGCTGAATGTTTATGATAAAAATTAGCCGTTTTATTACCCTAAAGGCGTTTAACACTACTAGAGCTGTTTCTATAATTTAACAATATAGAACCACCTCTAGATAAAAAAGTGTAATTTTTAAAAACGATTATTCCAAATATATAATTAATCAAGGTTATTGAAACTAGACCAACTACGAAAATGACCAAAATCCTATGAAATATAACGCTATTTAATATTCTATTTATTATATTCCTTTTTTTTATGTATATTTTGTATAAAATACTGTATAATTTATAAGCTCCAGATAAACTTAATACAATATTTATATATTAACTATCTTATAACTCTTCAAATCTATAAACCATATCATCACAAATAATACCTTCTTTTTATGTTAATAGAATATGACCATGATAACTTAAGTTTTCAATAATAAAGTTATACATATAAAATAAAAATCTCTATAATAAGACTCTATAATACTATACACTTTAATAGATGTAAGTTTACTGTTATCACATTCAACACCATTACTAGTGACGAACAATACTATACTATACACACATGTAAAATCCAAATTTCCACAAATAAATCTATCACGTAAAACACTAAAATCAAAATCTTTAAAATTAAATTCAATAAAAAAAGTTCAATAAAAAAAGTTCAATAAAAAAGTTCTTTCCATAAAAAAAAACAAAACAATAATAAAATACTGTAAAAAGATAAATTATAATAGATTAAATAGCCATCTAATACTATATACTCAAGAAGAGTATAGATTACTCTTCAAACTAAACGAGCACTCTATGCCCAAGTCCAAAACACCACACGTCTTTCAACAAAATCTTTTTGTGTCTAATAAGGTAATAAGAAAAATCTCACCTATAATTACCTCTCTCATGAATATTTTTTATTAGACTTATCTCTTCTATGGTTTTTAAATTGTGTATTATAGATATAATAATTTAATTTAATTACAAAAATTTATTTTATTTTTTTTTAATATAATGTTAAATGTTTAACATTATTACTATATTTGAGAAATTATTATATAATTTTTATAGTTACCTAATTAGACAATAAAAAAATTTTGTATAAAAATAAAAATTAATATAAAGTTGTTTTTTGAAAAAAAGTAAATAAGTCCATTACTAGTATAATTATATACTATAATTATAGCACTCTATATACAAAAGAGATGAGCCTTATAATGTATATAGTTATTTTTATACTTAGTCAACATATTCTAATAATTATAAACTTATAAAAAAAAGTTGAATGAGATAATACAGATTAGATTAAATAATTTGCACGAGCCAGGAGAGAAATTTGAATTCTCACTGTTAATGCATGAAATTAATGTTCTACCAATTGAACTATCCTGGCTTATTGTTGTATAATATATATTTATATATTATTTATCTAAACCATAATAACATAACTTTATTTTATAGCATAATTCTATTCTATAGCACATATCATTAATAAACTATAATAGTATACAAACATAGATAACACATTGAATAACAACTCTGTATAAAATAGAATACAGGGAGGATACCCTGAATCGAACAGGGAACTTACTGTGCCACATACAATTGTTCTGCCAATTGAACTATATCCACCTTTTCTATGTAGGGGTGATTCGAACACCCATAAGTAAATACCAAAAATTTATGACTTACCATTAGTCTACTACATATTCATAATGATCAACGTATTTTAATAATAAATTAAAAATATGTAATTTAAATATCACTATACATTAGTATTCTTATGGGTAATAAGACTCGAACTTATATGAATTAATTTCACCCCGTCCTAAGCGGGACCTGTCTACCAATTTCAGCATACCCATTTTTTTTTTAGATTAAATATTTAAAGATTAGAAATCTAAAGATTAAAAATTTAAAGATTAGAAATCTAAATATTAGATATTTAAAGATTAAAATTTTAAGTATACTACCTCAATAAATCATAATATTAAAAAAGAGATCATATAACTCTATTTATATAGACGTAAAATTATAAATACACCATAGAATATATTAACACTTTTAATAAAAATAAGTAATGACTAATTCGTATACCCCCTCCCCTTATTATTTATCTTTTTTAATCTTTTTACCAACAAAAATAGTACTTTAGTATGCTCGAGATAAGATTTGAACTTATAACCCAAACATCTTCAGAGTTCCGCTCTCATAAATAAGTGTTTATAAGTTTACTAAACGTAAACTATTGCCTGACATAAGATTTGAACTTATAACCTAAACATCTTCAGAGTTCCGCTCGGCCAGATTGAGCTTCTCAGGCTTTTTTTTTGTTTTTATTATATATCTGTTTAAATATAATTTTTCACTTTTCTTATAACTACGTATTGATCATTCACTTATATTAAAAAATCTAGCTGCTTCGGAATTAGATCTAAACCTTTTTATTTCTCCGTTTGTGGTATCTATAACATCAACCGCTAAAACAGCTTTTCTATTAAGTATCATACTGGCTCTTGAAATTTCACTATGTTTTTTACCAAAAAAAGGATGTTTTTCTTTGGTATTATTCACACTCATAAGTCTTTTTACTTCTTATGAATGTGTAAATCCTAAAGACGAACCTGCTAATTTTAATATATTATATGAAGGATTCAGTTTATCAAGATAATACTGCTCTCTAATAATTAGCTCTTCTTTTTCACAATACTCTAAAATGTATAATGTAAAAGCATTGTATCCATGCTTTAATAAAGAAGAATATATTTTAGATTTACTCTTGTAACTAAGTATATAATTAGTATTAAGATAATAATTAAATCTTCTAGGTAAATAGGTTGAGCTCCCTACATAAGATTTTTTATTGTTTACATTAGTTCACCTGTATATACCTGATTTTCCTCTATAATCCTTTAAAATTTTATCCCTATCAGAAATCACATACAAATAAGTTATAACTGGTACTGTATTTAGAACGTATACCTTTGATTATCCATCTTGAAATAGTAAAGAGAAACTATAATAAATTATATCTATAAAACCAACCAATAGACTACCAAGTATAAATAAAATATAAAAACCCAATATACGTCAACCCTCCATTCATAATGATGAAGGCAGTAAAACATGAAAGCTGAAAAGTAACATCTTTTTAAGAACAAAAAGGTTAAACCTTATTTCTAGTATACTAATTATTCTTTTCATAAGTTTAATAAAGAGTTGCACTTTACTTACAATTAAAATAAAATTGTAACTTCACTAGTTTAAACTTTAAATTTTAATGAGTTTCTCGAGCTTAATCTCTTTAAACATTAATGGAGATATTAGGACTCGATCCTAAAATAACGATATGCAAAATCGCAGTTTTACCAATTAAACTATACCCCCTTAAGTCAATATGTAAAAATAACTTTTAAATAAGCCCAAACGGGGTTCGAACCCGCGCGTTTAACAGTGAAAATGTTACGTCTTAACCACTTGACTATTGGGCCTTAAAACGAATAAAATCTTATATAAATAATAAAACCTTATATAAATTCTAAAACCAAAACCTTATATAAAATAAAAAAACTTATATATATAAATTTATATAAAATATAACAAAACTAGCTTTGATAGTTTCTGCCTGGACAGTTCATATGCTTTGTAATAGCTGTGCCTACTTTTTTCGTTTAATCTATCGTATTGTTAATATATCGTATTGTTAATATTAAGGGCAGGTGAAACCTTTCTACAATGTAATCGTATAAGTTAAAAATACATCCTTATAAGGCCAGAATGACTCGAACACTCATCTGAGCTATTATGAGCAGCTTGCTTTACCTATTAAGCTATAGCCTTTAAGTATGCGGACAAAGGACTTGCACCCTTATCAACTGGACATGAGCCAGCTATGTTACTTTTACATTAATCCGCGTTAGTAATAATAAACATATAAGTAGCCCAGTACGAGAATTGCACTCATATCTTCCGATTACAAAACGGGTGCATTACTATTATGCAAACCGGGCTAAATAAAGTATTTTTAATGATAAGTATGTTATTTAGTTAATGAAAATATAACTAGATAAATATATTATCTAGTTATAATATATTAGTACTTTATACCTAAAAGCGTCAAAGCCCTTTAAGCCAAAGCCTATAATCCCCTAGACATCTTATTAAAATAATATGAAAAATGGGAATTCGTAATGTTATACTACGTTTCTAAGAGTATCTTAAGGTAAGCTTCGTCCCTAGATGCATTCAGCACTTATCTTAACTAACATAGCTTTCCTGCCGTGCCTATACTACGTATAAATACTTGAGTATAAAAGTATTACCAATTATAGCTCAAATAGGAAATAAATTTATCTAAATTTATTTAAATTATTCTCTTTCTTCCGTAAATACCCATTCTCTACTTTTTAAAAAGAACCTATTCTCACTATTTATCGTATTAATATTAAGCGTATAAACTACAGGTAAACCATAGGTTACCATACCCAACTCCTTTCGTACGAAGGGGCTATCCTTATTTTACTCTAATTTCCTCTAGAAGATAGAAACCATACTGTCTCACGACGTATTTAACCCAGCTCGTGTAGCTCTTTAATCGACGAACAGTCGTACCCTTCATGATTCCTGCATTCATGTGGATGAGCTAAGCCGACATCGAGGTGCCAAACTGCGCACTCAATTTGTACTCTCTGGCGCAATTAGCCTGTTATCCCCAGCGTAGCTTTTTCAATAATACAAGACCTTTCCTTACTGCGTCTTGCGGTCTTTATGCCCTGCTTACGCAACTGATAGACGTGTATGTCAAACAGTAAAGCAAGATTAAGCCATTAAACTTTGGAAGTATATATCAACATCATTTTCTCTAAAAAAAGAAATAACTAATAGTATTATAGTTAACATCGTATTATAGTTAACATCGTATTATAAACACTAATATTAATTATAAATACTAACATTAATTATTAATACTATATATACACCTATTTTCCACATAGGTAAAATCTTACTTGTTTTAAATTGTTTTAGTTCTAACTTAAATAGAAATGTAAGTGAATTAGTTATAGATACTTTATAAAAGTAAATATAAAGAATAACAAACTAAATAAAGTAATTAAAAAAATTGAAGTATATAATCAATTATTTAATAAAAGTCTTATATAAATTGCGTATAGCCTATTACGAAATTGAATTTGGATACTCCCAGGTACTCTTTATGGGATCTGTGCCCCGCATAAACCATCTGCCAGCCATTGTCTCCTGAGTTTGATACAATCTTCCTCCTTTTATGGATTACGTTCAGACGTCAGCTACAAAAATGTAACCTATTCTACTGATATAACAACCAGAGTAAAGGTGTTTCAATTCTGCCTGTCAACTACCTTATTCCCTAAAACCTGTTACATTATACCCTATAACTAGTAACAGTAAAGCTGCATGGGGTCTTCTCGTCTATCTAGAGATAGGCAGTATCTTCACTGCCATTCCAGTTTCACTGAGCCAACCATTGAGACAGCTGTTGCATCGTGAGATCATTCATGCGCGACATCATTTAAATGCCAAGGTATTTCGCTACCTTAGGACCCTCATAGGTAAGGCCGCCATTAAATGGGGGTTCCTTCAAAACCTAGCCTATTTTAGTCGACTAAGTAAATCCGTTAACCAGCCATCATTGGGCAGATAGCGCACTCTATACATTGATTTACATCTTACGCAAAGTGCTGTGTTTTAATTAAACAGTCGTGCAACACCATTTTATGTCTCCTCTTCCTAAACTGATATTACTCAGTAGGAATGGCACACCTTATCCCTCAGTTACGGAGTCAATTTGCCGAGTTCCTTAATGGTTGTTAGCTCAAACGCCTTCGTATTCTCTACTAGCTTACTTGTGGTAGTTTTTAGGTACGGTTTCGTATATTTAAGGAAAACTAATATTCTCTTTTTAGTTATTTAGTCTTTTATATATATCCTTAGATTATATATATCCTTAGATTATATGCTTTTCCAGAACATTTTACTCCATTTCTTTATGTTGTCACATATAATCTCCTCATCATTTTATCCTTTAGGTTTAATTTAGAGACCGATTAACTTTTCCATAAGCTTAAGGCGAGAGGGTATCCTCTTTTTCGTTACTCGTGTCAGCATTCTCACTTGGGATATTTATGGAAACTCCTATTTAACGAGCTAACTACATTTGTAGTTATGAAAATAGCATTACGGCCCATAAATCCGTTTTTATAAATATAAAAGAGATGATGTCATATGGTTATAAAAATAACCAAAGTGCAACACATAATAGCTATTTTTAACCTATTTACCCAATGTTCCGCTACCCCATAAATTATACTTAAATAACACCTAAGTATATTAAAATAGGATTAAATCTTAAAAATTTTACCTAGTATTATTATTATGGACAAGGTGTCGGTGTTTTGTTTTAGATCCGTTATATCTTCGGCGCTTTTAACTAATAGGGTTAATTAATTAACCATTGAACCAGTGCTCTGTTACGAGGTCTTTAAAAAATGGCCGCTTCTAAGCCTATTTCCTGGTTGTATAGTTTAAATACTTCCTTACTTTCACTTAACAAAAACTTTGGAACCTTAAACACTTGTTCTGGGCTGTTTCCCTTTTGACATACAACCTTATCGTTAAATGTCTGATAGTTCAACACTCATCATTGCCCTTCCGAGAGCAAATACTCGCGAATAGAGTCTTCACGACCCCCCCATATGCACAAGGCATTACATACCCAATGGATATTAATGCACAAATTGTCCGAGATTACAGTTCTGTACCTGCTATGATGTTATTTAAACTACATACTTACATATGTTTCGCGGAAAACCAGCTATAGTAGTCAGAATTGTCTTTCACTAACTTACCACAGTTCTTTGGATATTTTTGCAACAATAACCCATTCGGCCTTTTATAAGCCTGACCATGGTAAGATCACTACTCTTCGGGTCTCTATTTAGATACTAATTCATTACTTAATAATTGGATTATCTAGGCAAATTGGTTGTCATTAACCATTACTTGCTTGCATCTAATTAGAACTTGCTGACCCATTATACAAAAGGTACGCTCTCATATGTTTATTAAACTTACCTTGAGCTGCTTATAAGACTACTCTTTGGGAGATTTCCTTCACAGTACTTTTCTCTATTGCTTGTATATTATATTAAGGCTTAGAGGAAGGTTCCCCTATATTCAAACAGATTAATCCATTTTACTTTAAGCCTATATCTGTTTTCATTCACACTACTAATAGAATCTCGTTTGATTTATTTTCCTGAAGTTAATAAGATACTTCAATTCACTTCGTTTTTTTTTAGAAATTTTTCTACTATTTTACCTAATAAAATGAAAATTAATCCATTATTTTTGCGGTACTAATAATTTAATATACAGTTTATTATCTCCTTTTATTAGTCTCTTTATATACTAGCCATAAAGTTAATCCTTAAAATATGACACCTAAATTCAAAAATAATAGTTTCGAGACATCAAAGAAACCGATTCTTAAGTTTCGCGACATTTCTAAGATCGATTCCGTTAATAGTCTGAAAAAGGTGTACCAATATAATTAAGGTAATAACATTATGAAACAATACATTACATATCAAATACATTACTATGTTTTTATATACAATAATTTACAATTATATTTCGGGTTATTATGATTCGAACATAACAAATCCTCAACCCAAATGAGGCGCCTAACCAACCTGGCTCTAACCCGCTAATAGGATTAAAGTTATTAAATAACTTTAACCTATAAGTATAAGATATTTTATAAAAATAAAGCAGAGAATATCCGATTCGAACGGATGTGATTTTTCAATCAAATAAGTTTCAAGCTTATCACTTTAAACCACTCAGTCAATTCTCTTTTTAAATAATGGTCCAATAATTAAAATCTTTCATATATTAAAAAAGCATACTTAAATATGTATTTAAAGTATCAATGCGTACAAGACTCGAACTTGTAAGAATATGGCCGTACTATATTATTATACCAATTTAATTAACGCACTTAATTGATTCCTCAACGAATTGAACGTCGATCACATCCTTATCAAAAATGCGCTTTACCTATTAAGCTAAGGAACCTTTACAATACATATAGTATTTTGAATAATTTAAACCTATTAAATTTAAATAAGAATAAAATTACTAAACTTTATTTTTATATTATTTTGTAACAAGAGCATCCAGACTTGAACTGGAAATTTGAAGTTTGAAGCTTCCTATTTTACCAATTAAACTATACTCTTTTTAAAATGATTAAGCTTACCCGTTTAAAAGTGTAAAAATATTATTTTTATAGATGTCTATATTTATATTCTTTATCATAATAAAATTATTTATCCTAATATAGTATATTTTCGGAAAAGAGTGGATTTGAACCACCAGGTGTTAAACACAATATTTAGCAAATATCTCGCCTTACCCATAGCAACTTTTCCTTTACCGGTTAGTAGTATAAAATCTAAGTATATAAATTTTATTTATATAAATTTTAATTGTATAAATTTATATAACTTTTAATTATATAACTTTTACTGAGATGGATATCAAATACGGAGTGGAAGTTAAAGAGTTAAATAGCTTAAAATACTAAATACAAAATAATACGAGTCAGACCGGGCTTGAACCGATATCTACTTTCGTGACAAGAAAGTCCTCTACCATTAAGTTACTGACCCTATACGGCTAACCGAACTCGAATCGGTACAAATCGTTTGGAAGACGAATGGTCTACCATTAACCTATAGCCGTTTATCTTTTTTTTAAGATCTAAGGGACTTGAACCCTTATGAAAATGATTAAAAGTCATACGCTTTACCATTAAGCTAAGATCTCTATAGTTATAATTACTTAGGTTTAAGATAATATCTCTATAAATATAATTATTTAGCATTAAACTAATGTTATAAATATATTTACTTACGATAAGTAAGAAATAAGTGACTCGAACACTTAACCCTCCGCGTGTAAAACGGATGCTCCACCAATTGAGCTAATTTCTCTTTTTTTTTCTGATTTTACTAAATACTAACTTATTTTTGTATATTAATTGCTCTTTATATTTTGTACTGAAATTTAAAGTAATATTTCATATTATATCCTCCAATATAAAGTAAAATAAAATAATTTATTAACTTTAAGTTCACTATTTTTATTATTTGTAATACTTAATTTTTTTCTTTTAAAGTAATAACAATACAACCTACCATGGCTAATAGTAAAATAACAGATGTGATTATTAATCATATAGAATAGTTTCCATATAAAATGTTACCTATGCTTGTAATATGAGAAGTTTCTGCTAAATAACCATCTCATGATACAGATGTAACATTATTTAATTGTTTTTTAATGCTAAAATGATAAAATAAATTATTAGTCATTACCATATAAGGTAAAACATTGTTAACAAAATAATTAAAGAAAGTACCTACTAATATTGCTAAAGGTATACTATTAATACTATCTATCAATAGCTCAGATATTCTGATATCTATTAGCATTAATATAAATATGAATAATATAGATACGGCTCCCACATATACTAATAAGTAAGATAAACCTATAAAATTTAATCCTGTTAAAATTAAATAAGCAGATATACATAGAAATAAACCTATTAAAAATAAAACAGATACAATAGGATTTTTACTAATAACAACTAATACACCTAATAAGATAGCAATAATGTACAATAAGTCTAAATTAACAGCATCATAACCATTAAATGTAATTTCATTAACTATATACAACATATATATCTGTTAGTTACCCTTTTCATAACTATTAAATAACTAATATATTAGTAATATATGTTTATTTTATAATACAATTATAATAGCCATTAGCAAACAATTACTTATATGAAGGGTAGCTATAAGCTATCCTATATAAATAATAATGTATTTGCAATCTTGTTTGAAAATTTATTTTTCAATAAATAAACTAGCATTTGAGATTTACTCAAATTGCAAGAAGAACTCTTCTATAAATAGTGCAAGTTCTTAAAATGAATCGAACATTTAATAACACAAATATTTAATACTAATAAACATTTAACACAAATATTTAATAATAATAAACATCTAATAATAAAATATTTAATAATAGCTTAGGAGACAAGAGATTCGAACTCTTAAAAGCATATATACTATTGAGTTTACAGCTCAACCCTTCTTACCAATAAAGGAACTCTCCTTTTTTTTGTTTTTTTGTTTTTTTTTTGTTTTTTTTTTTGTTTTT
>PQFF01000092.1:1327949-1351219 GCA_003547095.1 Diversispora epigaea | reverse complement strand
GTAACATTACTATTACCTTTACATGAAATTATTAATACACTGAGTTTAAACTGTAGTTTAACAACTCTAGACAGACATTTTTTTTTGTTTTATTTCGATAACACTACAAATTTTATTTTATTGTCTGGTAATAAGGTATGTATGTATTAGTTGTTACTATATGCTATATTCTTTCGAATCTACATACTTTAGAATATAATCAAATAATACTGCACGTATTTTATTAGTTTCCATAACATTACTATTTATTTCAATTTTTTTATTTGCATTTTCTGTAACATTACTATTTTTTTTGTTTATTTTTATGAAATATTTATTTATTATTTAAGATGAGCAATTTGAACGAATTATTTAAAAAAAAAAAACAAAACCCTTCGCGCACCTCTTCATATTCACGCGTTTTTTTCTCGCGCCCTTCCTCAGTTTCAGCTTCACGCCCTTCTTCAGCTTCAGCTTTACGCCCTTCTTCAGCTTCAGCTTTATGCCCTTCTTCAGCTTCAGCTTCACGTCCTTCTTTATTTCTACGTCCACTACTAGAATCTGAAGATTCAGACTTAACCTCGTCTTTGGTAGATCAAATGTTTAATTATTTCAAAAAAAAATTAAAATGACCAAAAATTTTTTATGTTTCAAGCCGTTATAAGAAGAATCTTTTCGAAATTGGATAATCTAAAAACACTTCTAGAAAAAGTTAAAAAAAATCAAGAAGACATGAAAGAAGAAATAAAAACTATTAAAGAAGAAGTCGCCATACTTTCACATGACCAAGCTTGTATAGATGTTAGTATAATATTAAAATTTGAACATTTCGCAAATGTTCGCAATATTAACAATTTTTATAAATAGGCTGTGATAATTAAGTCTGCTCAAGACCTGTTAGAAAAAAAAATATATCCCAATTATGACGAATTCAAAGAATCTGCTGAATTTTTTCTAAGAGAATCTGATAATGAATTTTTCTCCACTTTGGGTAGTAAATGGGAACCATATTTTGAAAAAAAATTCAAAAACCTGTAAGTAAAATCTATAAATTGATATTTTGAGGAGTTTTGTAATTAATTTTTTTAAAAATTTATAGTTATCAAAAAGGCTCCGTTTTCTTAGAGGCATCTTGTGTGCGCGAGTAAAAACGGCAATTTTTGAAAATTTCAGTAATATGTTACCTCCAATTAGTAATGTAGCGAAAGCATCTGAAATTGCGGTGTGGAAGAAGAAACTTGCTGTTTCAAATTGTTTTCGTAAATTATTTGAAAAAATCGAAGACGACGAAAATGACACATATATGACAAAAATAATTAAAAATGTCTGGCCTAAGAAAAAAAATATTCCAAATCTTCAAATCGCCTGGGCGATTTCTATTTCAGAAATTTTTCTCAACCCGAAAAATGAAGTTATCAAAATGTCAGAAGAAATTATACAACCGGCTCTTGCAAGAAATTTAGTAAGTAAATTTTATATCACGCCAGATTTTTAAAATTTTCGAAAACTAACAAAATTTTAAAAAATAGAGAAAAATTGAAAATGANTTTTATAAATAGGCTGTGATAATTAAGTCTGCTCAAGACCTGTTAGAAAAAAAAATATATCCCAATTATGACGAATTCAAAGAATCTGCTGAATTTTTTCTAAGAGAATCTGATAATGAATTTTTCTCCACTTTGGGTAGTAAATGGGAACCATATTTTGAAAAAAAATTCAAAAACCTGTAAGTAAAATCTATAAATTGATATTTTGAGGAGTTTTGTAATTAATTTTTTTAAAAATTTATAGTTATCAAAAAGGCTCCGTTTTCTTAGAGGCATCTTGTGTGCGCGAGTAAAAACGGCAATTTTTGAAAATTTCAGTAATATGTTACCTCCAATTAGTAATGTAGCGAAAGCATCTGAAATTGCGGTGTGGAAGAAGAAACTTGCTGTTTCAAATTGTTTTCGTAAATTATTTGAAAAAATCGAAGACGACGAAAATGACACATATATGACAAAAATAATTAAAAATGTCTGGCCTAAGAAAAAAAATATTCCAAATCTTCAAATCGCCTGGGCGATTTCTATTTCAGAAATTTTTCTCAACCCGAAAAATGAAGTTATCAAAATGTCAGAAGAAATTATACAACCGGCTCTTGCAAGAAATTTAGTAAGTAAATTTTATATCACGCCAGATTTTTAAATTTTTCGAAAACTAACAAAATTTTAAAAAATAGAGAAAAATTGAAAATGAAGAAAGTTTTGAATACGAATCGGACTCATCTTCAACTCCCCAAAGACCAGTATCTCCAGAAAGACAGAAAGATCCTAAAAAACAGATAGAACCCGAAAGAAACAAAGGAAAGAAAAAAATTATTGAAGTCGAAACTCTACGAAAAAATCTTAAAAAATCTAAAAGAAAAGTAGAAAATAACGAATATGAAGGTAAAAAAAATAATGAATATGAAAATGACGAAGGTGAAGAAGGTGAAGAAGGTGATGAAGGTGAAGATGACGATGACGAAGATGACGAAGATGAAGAAGGTGAAGATGAAGAATATCATAATGAAATAGTAAATATAGAAAGCGAGGATTAAGAAATAAAAAATATAATTTTAAATATTCGGAAATTTTTGTATTAATGTAAATAAAATAATAATAATAATAATAAAATAATAATAATATTTGAAAAATAATAAAAAATTTTGTAAATGAAAACTTTACGGAAAAATTTGCGAAACTTTACGAAAATTTTTCGAAAAGTTGCGAAAAGTTTCGAAAACTTTGTGAAAAGTTGCGAAAACTTTGTAAAAAGTTGCAAAAACTTTGTAAAAAGTTGCGAAAACTTTGTGAAAAGTTGCGAAAAGTTTCGAAAACTTTGTGAAAAGTTGCGAAAAGTTTCGAAAACTGTGTGAAAAGTTGCAAAAATTTTTTGCGGAAATTTCTGAAGGTGTCGGAAATTTGCGTAAATTTTTGCCTATTAAAATTTCCTGATGTAGTATTTGACAAAAAAAAATAGAATATTATCTACCTCTAATTTTATAAAATATGAGAAAATTAATACAATTAACAAAAATAATTTCTATTTTATTTTTAAAAAATGGTCATAATCGATAAATTCTATTGTATTCCAAATCGATAAAAAATAATTTAATAGTATCAGCTAAATTGTTTAATAAATAAATTTTATAAATTTTGTACTACGAAAATAACAAATAAGTATAAAAAAATATATATACCCATATTCAAAAAAACTAATGCTTTTTTAAAACTCTTTTCTTTATAAAATTAATTAATTAACTTCTTGCCTTTGAGATGTACTTTGATGAAATCTTTATTTGCTTTTGATAGAATATACTCCAAGGACTTAATTTCAGAGTTAAGTCCTAAAATATATAGTTTAAACTCATTACCAAAAAAATATTTTTATAAATAGATCTACAGATATACATCGATGTATATCTTTAGTTATGTTTTTCTTTGATAATGTTGGAAGTTTGTCCTTCCTAAAATATGAAAAATAAAAGTTTAATAAATTACTACTTAGTTTTAACTGTTTTTTGTAATAAAAATAATTACATATTGTTAAAAATTTGGATCACCTTCTTTCACAATTCATCAGATTCAATATTATTTAATATAAATTTGAAATTTAAACCAAGTGAAAAGTTATAAGTTACTTCATATTATTGGTTAAATGAAAAAAATAGGACAGTTTTATCATAAATAGAATTTCAATTAATGATTAAATTTACTAAAATTTATTAAATATAACCTATACATGTTGTTAAAATTTCAATTTTTAATTGTGTTAACTATTAATAAAAATTAAAATTTGCTTTAACTCAATTTCAATTTTTTTTTATTTTAATTGCATTTGATTAAAGGTGATACCTGTAATTATGAATTAAAAGTTATAATATTACTGCCTATATCATAATTATTAAGAATTTCAATGAAAAAAAATATGTAATTCCGTAATTTGTAATTATTTGTAAGTCCGTAATTGTTCCGTAAATCCGTAATTATTTCGTAAGTAAAAATAATACTCATAATTATTTAATTTTAAAATTTTATTATTAAATTTTTAAACATTTAAGTTTAAATATCTATAGTTATTTTAATTTTAATGTACAGAATTTGAAACTTCTACATAAAATATAAATTATTTTTAACTTTAAGTTTAATTATTAATACTTTTAATATTTAATTATTAAAATTAAAAGTTTTATATGTAAAAACTATTAGTAATTATTTTTAAAATTAATTTTTAATTAGTAAACTTTATTTTAAAATATTTCGGTTAAAAATTATCTGATTTGAATGAAAAAAATATCATTTTGAAGCCAGAAACATNATATAACCTATACATGTTGTTAAAATTTCAATTTTTAATTGTGTTAACTATTAATAAAAATTAAAATTTGCTTTAACTCAATTTCAATTTTTTTTTATTTTAATTGCATTTGATTAAAGGTGATACCTGTAATTATGAATTAAAAGTTATAATATTACTGCCTATATCATAATTATTAAGAATTTCAATGAAAAAAAATATGTAATTCCGTAATTTGTAATTATTTGTAAGTCCGTAATTGTTCCGTAAATCCGTAATTATTTCGTAAGTAAAAATAATACTCATAATTATTTAATTTTAAAATTTTATTATTAAATTTTTAAACATTTAAGTTTAAATATCTATAGTTATTTTAATTTTAATGTACAGAATTTGAAACTTCTACATAAAATATAAATTATTTTTAACTTTAAGTTTAATTATTAATACTTTTAATATTTAATTATTAAAATTAAAAGTTTTATATGTAAAAACTATTAGTAAATATTTTTAGAATTAATTTTTAATTATGGTGCAACTCATCTAAAGACCTTAGAAAAATTAATTTTATTTAAAAATTAATAACTTATTACTTAAAATAGATATCAAAAAAATAATCCGTTAAAATTGAAGAGGAAAACTATAAGTATATTTTTCATGGTTTACTTTTTTTTTTAATTTAGAAAATAAAAAAAGTTATTGAAGTTTAAAGTACAGGGACATTTTATATAAATATATATAAAAAATATTAAATTTCAGAATGTATTTGTCAAGTGATTTATTTAGGGATTGGAACCGGGTCCCTATAAGCCATCTGGATATCCAGATGACTTTAAAATCGAATATTCGGGTGAAAACGAATGATTTTCTAAAAAAAAATTTCACCTGATTTCACCTGGTTTCATCCAGTTTATGCTTCGAACCGGGTGATTGTCATAATGATTCGGATTACATTCAATCCGGATAAAATATTTTAATATTTAAATTTTAAAAAATATATTTTTTATATTTTTTGATTAATAAATTAACCAATCAGAGCATCACATGTGACTTAACTTTTATTCAAATTATATAAACCGGATCAATAAACATCATTATAATTAAAAATAAAAATATCATACGGATGATCCAGTTTCAAAAGTTTAAACCGGGTCACCCATAATATCTGGGTGAAACCAGATTTTATAAATCTGGTTCTAATCTCTAGATTTATTATTTCGACCAATCAGATTTCAGTAATTTTATATAATATTGTGGTGACAATGAGGGTTGAAATGTGATACAAAGGAAATAGCGTGGAAAACGTGTGACGTGAGAATGATGAAAATGATGGAGTTGCATAAATGATGGAAATAATGAAGTTTCACAAATAATGAAAATGATAGAGTTGTGAAATGATGAGAATAATGGAAATGATGGGAATAATGAGAATAATGAGAGAGAGAAATATAAAAGTAGCAATAAAAAAAAAGGAAGTAAAAGGCGGAACATATGTTTTTTAGGATAGCAAATTTTGATATTTTTCTTTATTTTTTTATTTCTGTCTTTATTATTATACATATATATTTTTGTTGCTAAATAATTATTATAATAAAATAGCGGAAGTGGTATCAGAATAGAAACACGCCATTGTAATATTCTGCTACCTAACTTCTAATAAATTCCTCTAATTATAAATAAATGTTCTAATCTTTTTTTAAGAGTTATTTGAATCTGTTTGACTTTGTCAGCGTACTTAGTAAAAGGGAAAACTATCTTTCTTCACTTGCTCACGTACTTTCAGACTATATTCAAAATAGGATAGCGATATATGAAGAAGTGTAAGTTATCGGTGACTAAAAATAGAAATTATTGTTTAATTTGTTCCTGTGCTGTCCAAACGTGACAATATTATATGCAAATACATGCATAGTTATATAATGGGATGTATTTCTAAAAGAAAAAGTTTGTATAAATATCAAGAGTGTGGTGATTTATTAAAAAAGTTAAAAAAAATATTGATGAAATTGATGAAAATAATGAAAGTAATATTGATGAAATTGATAAAGATAATAATGAAAATAATGAAATTAAATAAAAATAATAAATTTTATAAAAATATTTTTTAAAAAGGCAATTTTCATATTTTAAATTACATGAAAATCACATGTTTTATTAACCAGAAAATTTTGGACTCTTAGGTCTTTAGATGAGTTGCACCATAGTAAACTTTATTTTAAAATATTTCGGTCAAAAATTATCTGATTTGAATGAAAAAAGTATCATTTTGAAGCCAGAAACATGGAGATTTCAAATATATACTTTATTATTACATAAAAATCTGTAATTAGTTACGGAATTATGGATTTGTATTGTAATTCATTTAAAAAATTCGTAATATTAAGGACTTGTAAAAATAATTAAGGACACCAGCTTTACATCTGATTCAATTTAATAGTTTTGACGACATGTATAATATAAGCAGTCAATTTAGAATGTTCAATTTATGTATATTTACGTTATTAATAGGATTTTGATTTTTGTTTATTTAACCAGTATATAAAAAGGTAGTGAGTGAACTTGTTAATATAGGTTTTGTAACTTTATAAAGATTTGAATCAAGAACTTTTATTCATTTGGAGGTAGTAAAAGTTGGATAAAAACAGGGCTATATTTGTACACTAAATTATTTTGGAACCCTGAAATTGCAATTTTGAAGAAAAAAGTTGAAATAGTTTTTTATAGAAGACGAAATTATTTTATTTAAAACTTGAAATTTTTTGACTATCTAGATAAAACCCTTGATTAAAGATATATATAACTGGATATTTTTTTACTTTCACATATAGAATAGATTCTGCATAAATTTCAAAAAGACGAAATATCTCAAAAATCTAAAATCAATTTTAGAAACATGTGTAGGACTAACATATTATCATTATTGATAAAAGTGCTCTAAAATATAATATGAAAATGAATTCAATATATTTTATAAATACAAGAATACTAAATATCTAAAAACACATACAGTATTTCAAACATATCTTTCCATGTTAATTTTTTTCTCTTCTCCTTAATACTTAATAACAATTGTTTTTGATAAAGCTTAAACTTTCTTAATACTTCAACTGTATTTATTGTCCACTAAATACAAAAAACAAATATTCAAAACTTGTATACAATAACCAAAATTAAAAGTTCAGTTGTTATTATATACTTTATTTATTGATGAGGAGAATAATTTCTCTTCTAGATCATTTCATCTGAATTTTATTTCTTTATTAAGATCAACATCGTCAAAAATATTGTTTTCCTGATATTATCAATTAACGAAAGTAAAACAATTTAGTAAGATTTTTCAAATACATATATTGTTGGTGAAATGCTTACACTTGGTTTATTTAATTTGTTAATCAAAATTTTATCATTAAAATTTGTAGAGTTTTTTAACTATATCACAATATATACAAAATAATAGTTATGTTATATAATGATTTATAAATAAAGCTCTCAATCGGTTTGATAAAAACCGAAACCGATCCGCCAGTTTCGGTTCGGTCCGGTTTCGGTTTATTAAATATACAAACCGAATATCTCGGTTCGGTTTCGGTTCGGTTTCGGTTTATTCATAGAAACCGAACCGAAAAACTGAAACCGAAACCGAAATTTTCGGTTAATATATTGTCATGGTTTCACCATCTATTTATATTAATAAAGATCTAGATTTTTTTTTGACGATTATTTTTTTTATAATTATAATGGCCGAGATTATAAGTGATACTGAATCAGAAAATTCTCAAGAAAATATAGAACATAATGAACCATCAGTTTCAAGAGAAACCAGTAATAGTAATTTAACAGAAGCAAGCAATAACAATTTAACAGTAATTAATAATAACGGCAATAATAGTGATAATGCCAATAATAAAAGAAAAGCCTCTATCTATCAGTTTTTTACTTTAAATAAAGAAGAAAATAGATATTATTGTAATCATTGCGTGTGAGTATTAAAGAAAGATATATGTATATAATGTAAATATATAAAATATTAAATGTATATACTTTTGACCTTTTATATTTTAGTAAAAGTTATAAGGCTGCTAAAGATAGTTCAACTTCTACATTAAGAAGCCATATTTCTCGTGAACATAAAAATTTGAATCCAGAAATATCTACTTCAGGACCATTGGATAAATTTTTTAAATCAAAAACAGCATTGGCATGTATAAATTTTTTTAATATTATATTAACTGTACAACTTTACCAATTTTGATCTTGAGAACTGCTTTTTAAACTCTATTTCCATCACTAATTAAACTTATTTATTACATTTAGTAGTATCTTTGTTTAAAATTTCATACAAATTGAACAAATATTCGTGAAGAAATCAACGTTTTTTTAAAGGAGATTAAATCGTTAATTTATCTGTGAATATTTATTCAATCTGTTTGAAAATTTAAATGGAGATATTACTAATTGTGGTGAATAAGTTTAATTAGTGACAGAAATGGAGGTTAGAAAGTAGTTCATGAAATCGAAACAGGTTAATTCTTTAAACTTCATTTTTTAATATTAACTTTAAATAAATTGTAGATATTTACTCAAGAGAATTGGATTGAAGATTTAATAAATTGGATTGTAGCTGATGATCAATCTTTTATTGTTGTTGATAAAGAATCATTTAAAATATTAATGAAATTAATGAAAATAATTAAATTATGTAAATTTTTTTATTAATTTTATATAATTTTAAATATAGTTTTTAAAATTTATTTTATATAATTTTAAAATTAATTTTATATAGTTTTAAAAATTTATTTTGGATAATTTTAAGATATTTTATATAATTTTAAAATTAGTTTTAATTAATTTTGGATCTATTTTTTCATTAATAAATAAAATATTCAATATAAAATTAATATAATTTTAACTGGTAATTTAAGGATAAGATAATATTAAAAGATGAAATACAGATCTGAAAGGATTATTATAAAAAAATTATTGTATAATTAATTTCGCGTTATTGGAAGGTAAAAAAAAAAAAATAATATTTAAACCGAAAAAACCCGGTTCGGTTCGGTTTAAACCGGTTCAGTTTCGGTTCGGTTTCGGTTTGAGTATTCATGTTTCCAGTTTCAAACCGAATCTGAACCGGAAATTTCGGTTCGGTTTCAGTTTTACTGCCAAACCGGACCGAACCGAACCGTTGAGAGCTTTATTTATAAAAACTGTGATTAAGCTCACTTTTTTGGTTTGCTCTTCAATGCCTGATTATTTATGAGATTGTGATCATTATTCCCTTGAACAGTAGTATCATCATTATTAACGAGTTGTACTCTATTACAAGATAAATTACAAGAATAAAATATATTTTTGGTATTTATTTTTTTTTTATCAAACTTAAATAAAGTCCTTCTTTAAAAGTTATTAATACATTTATTTTTCTTAGATTTATTCTTAAATATATAAAAAAAATACAAATTAGTATATCGAGCTTATCCAAGATTAGAATTGATATGTATAAATGGCTATAATAGAAATACAATCTATAACCATGTGAAAATATAATTTCATAGGTAACTATAGTCAACAACAGAGACATGATTGATAACTATGTAAAAATGTAATTCCATAAACTAACTATAACCAACAGCAGAGATACAGTCCATAACTATATAAAGACGCAATTTCTTGGATAACTATTAGTAGTAGATTTACTCACGTGAAGATGCGATTCCATAAGTAATTACTAATAGTTAAATATAATCTATTAATTTGCAGTTATATAACTTATAAACATATTAATCTTGAATTGCTTTTCGAGATGTATCGCATTTACGAATTCTTTTATACCTTATATATGTTTGAAAAAACTTCTCACTACAGTCACCTTATCTAAACCAAAATTGTCATTTTTTAATATTTTAAGATAACAGATCACATTCTATTCTTGACATGATATGTTCAAGAAATATTCAAAGCCAAGTTCAGATTCAATGATGTTAGATAGCATAATTTTATTTTACAAAAAAAAAATAGATTATTGCATGATCAATTTATACATAACGCGTAACAATAAGTCAGAGTTATATAATGTTTAAAACTTTATTAATAATATTTAACTTTACATTATAAATGTGATCTGGAAGATAAAATTGTAGAGTAGAAATAATGAGATCTTATTTCAGAATAAATGGTATTTTAGATCTGCATTTCACATTAAATGTTGGAAACATCGCACTCTATACATTTTAAATATATGTCACAAGTAATAAAAATGTGTGACATAATATGTAAAAATCTGATCATGGTTTATAAATAGAGTTGAAATATCTTACTACAAAATTATAGAAATGTCAAGTGGTACATTTTCAAATATACGTATAGTTCAGTATACTTAAACATACTTATTATATTTTTTTTATTTTTGTTCTCAACTACTACAAAATTATTCTTCAGATTATATATGTATTCATATTTGTTCGAATTAAATAGATTCATATACTGAGATGGACTGTCAATAAACTTATTCATCATTTTACATATATTGTTTCGAGATTTACCCATGTTAACATATACTTACTAATATTCTTGATTCAAATTTGGGTCATATCATAAAGTATATGAATCATTTTTTTCAGATTCTGAATTGTCCTTTTAATTTCTCTATTGAAATCGTCATTTGATCTTCTGGGTGGTAAAAGTATAAGAGTTATATTTATATTTGAATATAAAATGATTTTGAGATCCTGAAATTGTAATTTTAAGGAAAAAAATTGAAATAGTTTTTCATAAAAGACAATTATTTTACTTAAAATCTGAAATTTTTTGACTATCCGGATAAATTTCTTGATTAAAGATATATATAACTAAATACTTTTTTTACTTTCATATATAAAATAGATTCTGCATAAATCTTAAAAAGATGAAATACCTCAAAAATCCAAAATCAATTTTGAGAATATATAGTTATATTACGAAATACTTTGTAATATCTCTTTCAGTGCTTATTATTTTGGATATTTGAAAGAGTTTTTTTGATCATATTTGTAAGTTCCTTTAGAATTAGATTAGGTTTAGACCTAGAAGATTTGATCTTTGTTTCAGAACCAAAAAAGTCAAATAATTTAAGTTAGCTTTATAACTTGAAAAGTTATCTGTGAGCCTGTTATTTTTTTCAATTAATGAGATACTCATACTATCTATTACAATTTTAGCATTGTGTTTACAGGTTTTGAAAGAAAATTCAAAACTTATTTTTGTTTTATGCACCTATAACCAACCTTGACTCAATATTAAATCAAATAGTGAATTTTTATGAATTTTGAAATTTATTGTATCGATGCCATTTAACATCAGAAAATTTTATAAGCTGGAAACTTGCAAAAGTTTGCGCAAGTTTCTGAAGGTGTCAAAAATTTTCACAAATTTTCGTGTATTTTTTTCATTTTTTTAACTTCACTCACGATTTTTGAAACATAGAGCAATTTTCTACTAAGATATTTTTAAGATAAATAGAACGGCCTTGTTCTTAACTACAAAATGGTATATATTTCTTCTTAGTAGCATTGATATTCGCGAAGTTATTCCAATTTAAAGAAAGAATGTCTGTGAAAAAAAATTGTACGAAAATTTCTGGAAACTTGCAAAAATTTTTGTGCAATTTTACAGAATTTTGCATTATGAAAATTTCCACAAAATTTTGATAAAAATTTGTAAAAATTTGTACAAGTTTTCCAGAAATTTTCACATGATTTTTTCTCAGATGCTGTTACCAGAGAAAATTACTACGGTCAAAATATATCAAAACATATGACCATAATATTAATTAACCTTGTATTTTAACAGAATTATTATTGAACAACCGAAATATTAATATAAATATAATAATCTGAGTAGTAACAAATAGAAATATTTAAAGATAATTAGTAACAATTAGTAACAATTAGTAATATTTATTAACATGTATTTTAACAAGTCAAATAGTTTTGGTTACACAAATTGTAATAACACAAGTCACATGTTCACATGACATAGTTATACAAATATTTTATAATTATTAACACTTATTATTAATTAGTATTACTTAGTATCAGTTATTATTACATAGTATTCATTAGTATTAATTATTAGTATAACATATATTCTATATTTAGCAAGTTATATGGTAGATATATTAGTCAATATTATTTGTGCACAGTAAGGCACAATAATGGTACAATAATGTAATTTCTTATAAAAAGAGAATCTATTTGACTTGGTTCCAACAGTTCTGAGTTGTAGAATTTTGTAAAAAATGAAAATTGTCTTATAATAAAATTTTAATAATTCAAACTCCAAAAAATAACTTGTAAAAATTAACCTGTAAATAAAATGTTGAAAATATTTATTTAATAAAATTTTTTATTAAATAAACTCTGCAATTCTGGAATAAATAATTTAATATTATAATTCATTAATGAAAAGATTATGAATGTTATAGGATTTATTGCTTGATTGCTTAATTGTATAACATTATAATTCTTGAGTTAATAATAATAATATAACTTGGAATTCTTGAATAATATCATGGAAATAAAGAAGAAGTCGAAATATTATATCGAATATAAATAGAGAATATTATTATTAAAGATAATAAATTCTGTATTAATAATAACTATCTCAAAAGAATAACGAAATATCAGAGAGAAATTGGGATACCAGATGGAGATCTTGTGAATAAAGGAATCTAAGTCCAACAGGATGGAATGATAAATAGATAAATGGAAGTAATAACCGAATAACGAATAAAGGATACTTGGATATAAAATATGGAGAAACTGATAAATAAATCAACGAAAGGTCTGATTCCCTTTCTAAAATAACTAAATCAGTGATGCCTTCTAATTAACAGTCTTGTACCTATCAAGAAAGGACTATAAACTTCTAAAAGAATCATAAAGTCACCCTTAGAATTATGTCTTACCAAAAGGTAGATAACAACGCTCTTTCTTTAAACTGGAATAACTTCGCGAATATCGATGTTACACATATGGGCAAAAGTCTTAAAATTTTAAATCAGGTAATATCCTCTCTATACATGTCGTTAAAACTATTGAATTGAGTCAGACGCAATTAAAATTGAGAAAATTTGGAGTTGAGTCAAGGCAAATTTTGATTTTTACTAGTAACTGACGCAATTAATTGAGTCAGACGCAATTATAAATTGAAATTTTAAAAGTTGAGTCAAGGTCAAATTAGTTTTGATGACATGTATAATCCTCTCAGCCAATTATAATTTTATTTATTTTTTCGAAGAAATTTAAAAATCAAAAAAATCTCAATATTTTATTAAGAAAACTATTTCTCAACTCCTAAATAAAAATATTCAGCACAAAATTTTATATATATTTGTAATTTTTAAAAATATTTTATTAAGTAAATAAGAGTTTAAATATAAGTAGACCTGTTAATAAGTACTTGTTAACCCATCAACCCATCAACCTAACCCCTTACCCTGTGGAAATTTGTTTTATTTCTTTCTTAAAAAGTTT
This sequence comes from Diversispora epigaea, assembly GCA_003547095.1. Lineage (NCBI taxonomy): Eukaryota > Fungi > Glomeromycota > Glomeromycetes > Diversisporales > Diversisporaceae > Diversispora > Diversispora epigaea. The sequence continues at coordinate 1,337,408 of PQFF01000092.1, read as the reverse complement.
AATAACGTTATTTTATCTTATTTTTTCTTTTATTTTGTTTACTTTACTCCAAAAGAACAACTTTACTTAGTAGTTAAAATCTGTTATCAATAAGTTTTATTAACTTTATTAAGAGGTAAATAAAAAAAATTTTNAAAACTATTGAATTGAGTCAGACGCAATTAAAATTGAGAAAATTTGGAGTTGAGTCAAGGCAAATTTTGATTTTTACTAGTAACTGACGCAATTAATTGAGTCAGACGCAATTATAAATTGAAATTTTAAAAGTTGAGTCAAGGTCAAATTAGTTTTGATGACATGTATAATCCTCTCAGCCAATTATAATTTTATTTATTTTTTCGAAGAAATTTAAAAATCAAAAAAATCTCAATATTTTATTAAGAAAACTATTTCTCAACTCCTAAATAAAAATATTCAGCACAAAATTTTATATATATTTGTAATTTTTAAAAATATTTTATTAAGTAAATAAGAGTTTAAATATAAGTAGACCTGTTAATAAGTACTTGTTAACCCATCAACCCATCAACCTAACCCCTTACCCTGTGGAAATTTGTTTTATTTCTTTCTTAAAAAGTTTAATAACGTTATTTTATCTTATTTTTTCTTTTATTTTGTTTACTTTACTCCAAAAGAACAACTTTACTTAGTAGTTAAAATCTGTTATCAATAAGTTTTATTAACTTTATTAAGAGGTAAATAAAAAAAATTTTTGTGTAACAGAAAATCAGTCAATTTTTATAATCAGCCAATATGAAGAATAAAATATATATTATTTTGTAGTCAAAAACAAGGCCGTTCTATTTATCTTAGAAACATCTTAGTAGAAAATCGCTCTATGCTTCGAAAATCGTGATGAAATTAAAAAATAAAAAAAAATATACAAAAATTTGTGAAAATTTTCGACACCTTCAAAAATTTGCGCAAATTTCTGTCTCGTAAAATTTCCTGATGAAACTATAGTATGTCCCTTTATAGCGAAATTGTAAATCTAAACAATTTATTTCACTTATCACATCTTTATATAAATTTTCAACAGAGTCACAGATATACATGTTTCCAAAATTGATTTTAGATTTTTAAGGTATTGTGACGCAAATTTTTATTATTTTATTTTATTTTTATATTTTAGTATTATATTATTAGCTTATTTCTTATTTGTTATTTATTTTTATTTATTGTTTATCTAATTTAGAAATAGTAGTACAAGAGGTAGTTACCTCTGATAAGCATCTATGTAACATGAGATGATTACCTGAGATGATTACCCTGATGATCATCTTTTGTGTAAATGTGATAAGTAGATATTCACCTCTGATAATCATCCCCTGTCACGAATTAGTAGATCGCGTAGCGAAAGTAAATTGATTAGAGTTGAGGCACAGTATTTTAAAGAATATAAATATGAGTAGTTTTGCCTCTGGTCAGAGTAGTTAAGATTTTAGTTTTCAGATAGTTTTCTTTTAGTTTATAGTTTATTCTTTTAAAGTCTTGTGTAGACTTGATCATATTCCTTTTATTATTTTCTTTTAACGAATTTATTATATTTATCTTATATTTATCTTATTTCTTGTTATTAAATAAAGTTATATCTTATTGGAATTATACCTGTTATTTTATCTCTTATCTTTTATTATTCAATACACCTTGTATAAGTCACAAACTAACTTGGTGTAGACTAAACAACGTAAACTGCAACAAAGAACTTACGCAATATATTGATATAGTTTAACCTTGAAATCTGAAGTGAATTGAATTGTGTACTCTTCACGAAGTAACCGANTAAGTAGATATTCACCTCTGATAATCATCCCCTGTCACGAATTAGTAGATCGCGTAGCGAAAGTAAATTGATTAGAGTTGAGGCACAGTATTTTAAAGAATATAAATATGAGTAGTTTTGCCTCTGGTCAGAGTAGTTAAGATTTTAGTTTTCAGATAGTTTTCTTTTAGTTTATAGTTTATTCTTTTAAAGTCTTGTGTAGACTTGATCATATTCCTTTTATTATTTTCTTTTAACGAATTTATTATATTTATCTTATATTTATCTTATTTCTTGTTATTAAATAAAGTTATATCTTATTGGAATTATACCTGTTATTTTATCTCTTATCTTTTATTATTCAATACACCTTGTATAAGTCACAAACTAACTTGGTGTAGACTAAACAACGTAAACTGCAACAAAGAACTTACGCAATATATTGATATAGTTTAACCTTGAAATCTGAAGTGAATTGAATTGTGTACTCTTCACGAAGTAACCGATAATTCCAGCTTAATTATATTAAAATACCCTGTCTAAATAAACTATATCTCTTTGTCATCCAAATTGCGCCTGACAGTATTTTGTCTTTTTGAAATTTATGCAAAATCTATTTTATATATAAAAGTAAAAAAAGTACTTAGTTATATGTATTTTTAATTAAGGAATTTATCTGGGTAATTCAAAAATTTTGGGTTTTAAGTAAAATAATTTCGTTTTCTATGAAAAATTATTTTGACTTTTTTCCTCAAAATTGTAATTTCAGGGTCCCAAAATAATTTAGTATGCAAATATAGTCACAGATAAGACGTATTCTATAATCTGATTTAAGTTTATTAAACAGTCTCTTACTAATACATCAGGAAATTTTTTATATCAAAGATTATTGTAATAATTTTATTTTCAAAGGTTATTGAAGGTTATCAGACCAATAACCTTTACAAATATTACATTTATTATAATAAAATGAAAGTTATTGAAGGTTATTAATATCAATAACCTCCAGAGTATTATATTTTATTAATAAAAATAAAGGTTTTCAGTACCAATAACTTTCATAAATATTACGTTTATATTGGAAATATTCAAAGGTTATCAGAGTGAAATACTTCGAAGGCTTACATTTAAAAAAATTTATTGATATAGTATTAAATTTCATGAATATATTTATTAATACTTTAACTAGAATTTTTTTTTCTACAAGGATATTTATGAACATTGGTAAAATAATTATATATTATATCTTTAGTCAGAAAAAATAACTAATAACTTGATATATTTTTAAGATTAGAAGAGTCTTTTCAGATTTGAATATACAATCCTTTAAGCTAATTGAAAAATAAATATGGCTGATAAGTAGACCGACTTATTTTCCTACATTAAATAAATATAATTTATTAAACAAAAAATTATATGTCGATATTAAATGTAATTATTTAAAAATGTTTTGTATTTCATATATCGTAACCCTGTAATAGATAATTAGAAACAATCCTATTAATCTCTTTAAAATAATTATTGAATGTGAAAATAAAATTTATATTATTATCTGATATTATTTTTTTTATAGCTAGATAAAGATCATTTATGTAAAAATTATTAAGTGTATTCTTAGATACCTTAAATTAATCAATATTTTTTACTTTAATATTTGGGTTAAGTTTTTTTACTGCATTTTCACTGATATCTTTATATAACTGTATATTAAGAAATTTTAGATTAATACACAAACTTGTAATTTTTTTTATAGTTAAATCAAAAATATTACAATTACTAATATCGAAATGCTTAAGTTTTTGATAATAATATGTCATATCACAAATAACTACATCATTAATATTTTCACACCCATTAAGATTAAGATATTTTAAATTTTGATACAATTGTATTATAAGTATACATGTTCTCAAAATTAATTTTGGATTTTTGAGGTATTTCAATTTTTTGAGATTTATGCAGAATCCATTCTATATATGAAAGTAAAAAAAGTACCCAGTTATGTGTATCTTTAATCAAAGAATAAATCTAGGTGATCAAAAAATTTTAGGTTTTAAATAAAATAATTTCATCTTTTATGAAAAACTATTTCAACTTTTTTCTCTGAAATTATAATTTTGGGACCCCAAAATAATTTTGCGTGCAAGTATAGTTATAAGACAAATAATACTGTTAATAATACTATTGCAAAATGCCAAATCAAAAAAATAAATATTGATATATAATTGTGTATTTTCTTGTATTAGTATGTTCTTAATACGTTTTAATTCATTAATATACAGAAATTTTAAGTTATAGCATAATTTTATAATTCTGTGAATAAATTTATTAGTGATACGTTTACAGAAAAAAATATTTAAATATTTTATATTATAACATAATAGAGAAATTAATTATTTTCTTATTATTACAAATATTGAGGTAACTTAAGTTGGGATATAAATGCAATTTCAATAAGGATTATATCATTAAATCTTTTATTAAAATTAAGATTTAGATGAATTATATTAAGACATGCTTATATAATTTTTCTAATTTTCCTATTTGAGAAATTACAGTATTTCACAATTTTAAGATACAGTGTATCCAGTCTATAACCAAAAAAATGTTTTTCTTAAATTAAAAAATAAATACCTGTCAAATATTTAAAAAAATATTATTTTCGGGTTCCAGACATTAAAAGGAAACGATCTAGCATATTTTTTTATTTTTCCCAATTTTGAGTGAGGTTACACGTGATTTTGGCCAATAAAATTTATGGATGTGATTGTATAGATATATTACTAATTTCTATTTTAATAATATGACGAGAAATCTGAAAATGAAGCTCAATTAATTAAAAGGTCAAATTCTCTTTTACCGGTCAAATTAATATGATCTAAAGAAGCCGAAATGTCAAAAAATGTGCAGCATATTCAGGAAATTCTAAAAGTACAAAATATCGAAAAATAGGGCCTTCAGGTTCTTTTACAAAAGTAGCATATTCATCTTTATTGATTATAAGCTTTTTTTTCATCTGAAGATAATAATATTTTTGATAATAATGACAATGATTATGAAGGTAATAATAACATTTTATTATTTTTATATATATTCCCAATTTTATTTCATATATTTTTTATATGTAATTTACCTGACTTCAAATATTAATAGCTTCATCAAAAATAAATTTTATAAAATTTAAACCAATAATTTTGAAAGAGCAAGTCAATGTCTATTATAATTATCAGATAAAATTTCTATTTTAAGTCTNCCAGACATTAAAAGGAAACGATCTAGCATATTTTTTTATTTTTCCCAATTTTGAGTGAGGTTACACGTGATTTTGGCCAATAAAATTTATGGATGTGATTGTATAGATATATTACTAATTTCTATTTTAATAATATGACGAGAAATCTGAAAATGAAGCTCAATTAATTAAAAGGTCAAATTCTCTTTTACCGGTCAAATTAATATGATCTAAAGAAGCCGAAATGTCAAAAAATGTGCAGCATATTCAGGAAATTCTAAAAGTACAAAATATCGAAAAATAGGGCCTTCAGGTTCTTTTACAAAAGTAGCATATTCATCTTTATTGATTATAAGCTTTTTTTTCATCTGAAGATAATAATATTTTTGATAATAATGACAATGATTATGAAGGTAATAATAACATTTTATTATTTTTATATATATTCCCAATTTTATTTCATATATTTTTTATATGTAATTTACCTGACTTCAAATATTAATAGCTTCATCAAAAATAAATTTTATAAAATTTAAACCAATAATTTTGAAAGAGCAAGTCAATGTCTATTATAATTATCAGATAAAATTTCTATTTTAAGTCTGTGTCATATGCCTTAATCTTTTAAAGTCAGTCTTATTTTAGTGTTAAAATTTTTGGTTATAGATTGAACACACTGTACTTTAAACTTGAATCATAGAGAGATATAGGTTCTTTATATATTACTTTTATAAATTATTTTAATCAAATAAGTAAAATGATGACTTTTTTCTCTACTTAATATAATCTTACTCTATAAAATTGGGGTGAAACAGTGATACCAAAGTCTATTAATGAAGAGAGTTAGATAAAGTAATTTATTTTTTTCTAAATATAAAAAAATAATTTCAAGTAATTCTGGTAATACAAATAAAAGTGAAAAGCAACTCTGTATTATTATTATCAATCTATATTTTTTAAATTTTGTATTTTAACATATTAATAAATAATATGAGATCAATAACAACTAAAGTTATTATTGATTCAGGTACTAACTTCTCTACTATAACTAAAAATTTCGTTAAACAAATAGGTTTAGAAATATATAGTATTAAACCATATAAAAAGACATTCAGTATTATTAATAAAGTGGTATCTAGTATTGTTAAGCAAATGTCAGGTAAAAAAATTCAAATTTTTATCTACAAATTATTAAAAATAGTAAAACTTGAAATTCAACATAAGATTATAAATGCAATAGCAAATCCAAACATTACTTCATCAGTAAATTTTTTTAAACGTAAGCCTTCGAAGTCCTTCACTCTGATAACCTTCAAATACCTCCAATATAAACGTAATATTTACGAAGGTTATTGGTACTGAAAACCTTCATTTTTATTAATAAAACGTAATACTCCAGAGTAGGGATGGTAGGCGCAATACGAATTGAGCCAGGAATTCAGGAACGATGATTTTCTGCGGTAGCTAAGACCAAATTTTGTATGTGGTTAATATAAATTATGCGCATTAATGTGATATCTTTTTTGTCCATTCTGTGCAATTATGTGCCGATTCATTATAAATTCTGTGATATTATGTGATATATTTTTAGGGCCAGATTCGTCCACATGACCTTTTTAAGGTTTGATTGGTTTATATTAATAGATATCGGTTTAAAATCATGTGAACAAACCTGGTCCCGAAATTATTTTTTTTCATTATCGAGTGATCCTTGAGATAAATTTTATCTTTTATATCAATCATATGATTCTGTGATCTTTATTATAAAAATCCCCAATATTCCAAATTATGTGATATTCTGTGACAAATAAGATAAGTTCTGTATTTAGATGTATTTTAATATGATACTGTGATTTTCTGTGAATCACAGGAAATCATCGTCCCTGCAGGAATTTAGCCAGATTTAATTTAGCCAATTGAGCCTGGAATTTAGCCACAGCGCAATCAGGCGCAATGGCTAAATTCTGGTGCAAAGGCTAAATAATGGCGCAATTCTGATTGGCTGGCGTAATTATAAAATTTATTAAATAATTATTTTTAAATTTTTAAAAATAATTAATTTTAGCTTTAATTTCAAATCAATTTTACGTAACTAGGAGCGATTTTCTACTATTATATTCCTATGACAGATCGAAAGATCTGGTTCTTAGCTACAAGATAATATATATTTCATTTTTGTAACATTAAAATTGACCAAATTATAGCTATTTTAAAACAATATATTAAAATGTTTTTTTTTTTATAAGTAAATGAGGTCTTGCTTTATTTATAATATGTTGGAAAAAAAGTGCAAAGCAAATTTACATATAAAAATAAAACTAACTAAGTTTAAAACTAATGTTTGACCAACCATTCCTTCGGCAAACCCGAAGAACCTACCAGAGCAACTCAGTAAGTTACTATCAAAAAAAAATTTTTTTTTTCCATTTAAATGTTGTTACTAACATTTAAAAGTTCCCACCTAACAACTCCTTAAGGAAACAACATCCTCCATCGCACAAGAATTAAAAAAAAAAAAAAAAAAAATTTCAACTAATACTCCTAAACTCCTAAGGAAAACCACGTTCCACCCCTCTGTCTCTATTCACGTGACCATACGCACCAATTCGAAAATCATAATATTTCACCACCCATATTTGCGAGTAGGCCCATTCGTATTCTTCCAGCAAGGAACATATTGGTAATAACGGCACCGTGTCAGTCCGGCCACCTCCCATTAACATGGTATTCGAACCATAAAGTTCTTCCAGTATGTATTGTTGGTATTTGCGGCAGCGTCTATAAATTGGTATCAATAACAGACCAAAGTCCTTCCAGGAATCCGCAGTGCATGGCCTCGGTTTTCGGATATTGGTCATTTCAAAAGGAATGAATCCCCGCTCTATCCTAAGTTCCCGTCTATAGAGGAGCAGACTTGTCCATCTTATTACGCTGGTTTAACGAAACTTCTGTTTCTTCCAGATCAATAGGGCCCCGACGTTGTTTCGAATTAATAGGTTTACCACCGATATAAGGGATCCACACTATAATTCCAGTAAGATTTGAAACTACTATCAAAAACCACACCTCAACAACTAACCCTCTACTTATTTACAGCAACTCACACCCCGGCGACAACTAAAATAAACATCACACACTCCTGTCCTCCCACAAATCATCACATCCCCTGCAGCACCCACCGATCATCCCCTTATGTATCACCATATCACACTTTTATATCAATGCGTCACCCCTTGATCGACAAGATCGACAATCAGGGTCAAACCGAAATTTGAAAATTCTCCAAAAACCATCCAAATACATGAAAAATGAAAATTCGTGGTGCAGACCCTTCCCCACCCAAGGAAACCAAATAGTTCCATATGATATCTTTAGTTTTCACGTTCATCCAGATACTCACGTAGACAACGAGGCGGAAACAAGTCCTTAAAAAACCCGAACTCCCTATCAGGTCTTAACCCCAGGCTTTCTTCCTGAGCTGATGCGCTCAGTACCGTCCAAGTACGTAACCTCTGTTGTTTATGCTTCTTTCTAAAGAAAACAGAACCAGCTCAACAGCACCAATGTTCGTAACTGTTCAGGTTGAAGCTACTCCGATAGTTTAGTCTTATCCGGTCTGAGTAGAGACCTCCGCACTAAACAAGCCTCTAGTAGTCACTTAAGTTTTTACTGCGGAACCATAAGTGGAGACTGAGAGAGAGAAAGAGTTTTACAATACAATACACAATATATTAAAATGTTAACAATTTCGAAAACTTTTTTGTGATTTTTGACATAAGTTTAAATTATTTAGATAAAACTAAGGAAAAGTATCTTTTTTTTTACTAAAGTATATACTAACTAGTTATTTATTTCAATATAGTTACGAATATTATATCAGGAAGTACATATTTGACAGCAAATATTTTCCTTCCTCATGTAATAAAAATTAAGATGCATTTTGAACAAAATATTACTAATATAAATTCTTTTATTTGTTAAATGGCCACACCGATGCAATCCAAATTTGATAAATACTGGGCAGATATGGGAGATATGCATTGCATTGCATCTATAATGGATCCTCGCTAGTGATGGTAGGCGCAATACGAATTGAGCCAGGAATTTAGCCAGATTTAATTTAGCCAATTGAGCCCAGAATTTAGCCACGGCGCAATCAGGCGCAATGGCTAAATTCTGGCGCAAAGGCTAAATAATGGCGCAATTCTGATTGGCTGGCGCAATTATAAAATTTATTAAATAATTATTTTTAAATTTTTAAAAATAATTAATTTTAGCTTTAATTTCAAATCAATTTTACATGACTAGGAGCGATTTTCTACTATGATATTCCTATGACAGATCGAAAGATCTGGTTCTTAGCTACAAGATGATATATATTTCATTTCTGTAACATTAAAATTGACCAAGTTATAGCTATTTTAAAACAATATATTAAAATATTAATATCGGTAAAATTAATTAA
>PQFF01000092.1:1264001-1327942 GCA_003547095.1 Diversispora epigaea | reverse complement strand
TTAATTAGCCTTTGAGCCAGAATTTAGCCAGAATTTAGCTGGCGCAAAATTAATTAGCCAAAGGCGCAATTATTGAGCCAGCCTTCATATCAATTGAGCCTTCCACCCTTAATCCTCGCTATAAGATATCATTACTAATTCATATATATAAGCAGAAAATGCACTTGTCATATGCTAAAGCAGAGAACAAGCTAAATTCTATTAAAATGAGGTAAGTTATTTCGAATATAATGTTTCTAAATATAAGACTTTATTATTTTTACTAATTTAATAATTATTTATCATTATATAGAGCTACGATAATCTATAAATCAACATATATGCAAAACACGGTTGCTTTAAATAATTATTGTAATTTTTCTGATATTGTTTCTCAGGAAGATGAATTAATGCAAGACTTCGACCATTTTCTTGTGACTAATCAAATTAATGTTATAAATAAAATGGATGAGTTTGAGCAATATCTTTCTGATCCACTTCTCCCCCGTTCTCAATCAGAGTCATTTGATATCCTAGCTTGGTAGAAGGAAAATACACCGAGGTATCCTTCTGTGTCATCAATGGCAAGAGATATTCTTGCTGTTCCAATAACTTCAGTAGCCTCCGAAGTGGTAAGTAAAGTCCAGTTAAGTATTAGCTTATCGATATAATATAATCTAACTCATATTATTTATTTAGATATTTAGTATGGCAGGAAGAATTATTAACGACTATCGATCAAATCTTACTCCAGAAACTGTTGAAGCGTTAATATGTGGTCAAGATTGGTTGAGAGGTGCAAAGGAACGAGGCTAGACAAACTAAAGGATAGTACATAATAAACAGTTTTTTTATGTAAAGTTTTTTTTTATGTAAAGCCAGAAGCAAATGAACTAATTCAATTAAATAAATATAGACTATTGTTTTGGATATTAAAGGAATTAAAAAGGAATGAGAAAATTTTTAAAAAAGAGATTTGAGAAAAAAAATAGTTTATAATTGTCATGCAAATTATAGGACATTTTATTCATATCGGTTAATTGCTATATCTAATTAGTTAAAATAACAATAATAATTAAAATAGTAAAAATAATAATAATAATAATAATAATTAAATAATAATGATAATAATAATTAAATGGTGATGATAATAATAATTAAATAATAATAATAATAATAATTAAATAATAATGATAATAATAATTAAATAATAATAATAATAATAATTAAATAATAATAATAATTTTTTTTTTTTAAACACTGTGATCATGCAGCTTAGTTTATTAATTAGACTTTACAGACCTATACTTTAAGTTATTGCTAAGTTAAACTATAGTATTAATGCAAACTAGCTACTCACCCGTCAAAAATAGTAAAACTATCTCTAAGTGCGATCTCAGGAAATAGTTTAGTGCTATCCGAGTGCCAGGTAAACACCTTTATGCCTTAGCCTATAAGGGCTCGGAGTCTGAGCACAGGGTTATTTATACCTATTAAATAATAATAATAATAATAATTAAATAATAATAATAATACTTAATAATTAATATATTGAATGATTTTATTATCAAATAAAATAATAATAATAGTAAAATACACGGTGTTATCGGGGTCAATCGTGATGATTCGTTCATGATTAACCTGATACATTTTTACGGTTCTTTTAGAAGTTTAACGTGCTATGTCCAAAGACACACGACAGTTTGGTTTCTATTTTGCTTATAGAAGGCACCAGTCAGTTTATAGACATAATCAGTTTTTTCGTTGCGGCGACGTCCTTTAACATTGTTATATTTAACAAGAAGTGTAACTATCTATGCATTCAAATATAATATGTCTGCGTATTAACTCAAACGCAAAAAGTATTCTTTTTTTAAAAACATTACTGCGTATTAACTCAAACGCAAAAGTATTCTCGCTATAAAACATTACTGCGTATTAACTCAAACGCAAAAAGTATTCTCTCTTTAAAAACAAATACGCGTTTACTCATCAAACGCTCAAAGATAATTTGCGTTTACTCATCAAACGCTCAAAGATAATTTGCGTTTACTCGAACGCTCAAAGCAAAGGGATTATGCGTTTACTCAAACGCTCAAAGATAATATCTTCTTCTAACATAAGTCATGACTTTATTCTTTACAAAAGTTTATATTTTATTTCATTAACTCAAGAATATTAACATTATGCAATTATGCAATCAAGCATCTAATCCCACAATATTCAATATTCCTTTATTAATTATATGTGTTGGTTTATTAATAATTAAAATACAAATAAAATAATAATTCTTTTATTATTTTCGTCATTCAAGAACTTTAGGGTTAAGGATAAAATTAAAGTATTTTTCGTAAATACAAAAGGTTTATTACCTTTAGAAGTTCTCTCCTAAGAATTGATTAGTTCCATCCTTTTATTGAAAGGGGAATTGGGATTCAAAAGAAGAATTAAAATCTAAATCTAAATTTCTCTTAATCTGTGAAAAAGGTCTGGGAAAGGCCTTGTATTTATAACTATTGGGGTTACACTATTATTCCTATATTAGTAATGTGATCTACTATTTTACTGTGCCACTGTGTTACTTACTATTACTGCGCCTTTGTGTAACCATTACTGTTATCGTGTAACTTTACTGCGCCACAAAGTCATGTGATTAAAAACTATTTATAAATTGATATACATATAAGAATCTAATACTAATAGGGTATTTATGTTAGGTATTGATATTTATTATTGCTATTTTGTTATTTATTTAATAAAATTTGACTGCGGTTGGTTAAGTTCTCTTGATATTTCACTATATAACAACGGTTAAAATTTAAAAATAGAAAGATTTTACTATCAACNAAATACAAATAAAATAATAATTCTTTTATTATTTTCATCATTCAAGAACTTTAGGGTTAAGAATAAAAATAAAAGTATTTTTCGTAAATACGAAAGGTTTATTACCTTTAGAAGTCTTTTCCTAAGGATTGATTAGTTCCATCCTTTTTATTTTAAAGGGGGTTCAAAGTAGAACTGTAAAAAAAACTAAAAAAAAACTAATTGTCTAAAAGGTTTGGAAAAGACCTTGTATTTATAACTATTGGGGTTACACTATTATTCCTATATTAGTAATGTGATCTACTATTTTACTGTGCCACTGTGTTACTTACTATTACTGCGCCTTTGTGTAACCATTACTGTTATCGTGTAACTTTACTGCGCCACAAAGTCATGTGATTAAAAACTATTTATAAATTGATATACATATAAGAATCTAATACTAATAGGGTATTTATGTTAGGTATTGATATTTATTATTGCTATTTTGTTATTTATTTAATAAAATTTGACTGCGGTTGGTTAAGTTCTCTTGATATTTCACTATATAACAACGGTTAAAATTTAAAAATAGAAAGATTTTACTATCAACAAAAAATAATAATGATAAAATATACGTTATTTTTAGTATTTTTAATATAAATATGCAAAACGTAACATATATAATACATATTAAACATGTGCGATAATCAAATCGGCTACATTTCATATAAATTAGTGGGCTGTATGGGCCGGGCCAAGTTTTAAAATAAAACCCGGCCCAGCTTATTCTCTGGGCTTTCTATTGGGCTTGGGCCCAGATCGGGCCTAAAAATATTATTTGAGCTTGGTTTTAATTTAGGTAAGCCCGGTCCAACCCGGCCCATTCTGTACTCTAGATATACCATATTATACACTTATCGGATACCTAATATGTTATATCATATATATATTATACATATATCAAGTACCTATTAGATATAATATATCAGGTACCTAATATGTATATTATATATATTGTCAAAACTATTGAATTAAATTAGACACAATTAAAATCAAGAAAAATTGGAGTTGAATTAAAGTAAATTTTGATTTTTATTAATAATTAACGTAATTAGTTAAGTTAGATGTAATTAAAAATTGAAATTTTAAGAGTTGAGTCAAGATTATACATGTTCCCAAAATTGATTTTAGATTTTTGAGGTATTTCGACTTTTTGAGATTTATGCAGAATCTATTCTATATATGGAAGTAAAAAAAGTACCCAGTTATGTGTATCTTCAATCAAAGAATAAATCTGGATGGTCAAAAAATTTTGGGTTTTAAGTAAAATAATTTCGTCTTCTATGAAAAACTATTTCGACTTTTTTTCCCAAAATTGCAATTTCAGGGCCCCAAAATAATTTTGCGTGCAAGTATAGTCAAGATCAAATTAGTTTTGATAACATATATAATATATACAATATGTGTATAATATATGTATAATATAACATATCGAATACCTAATAGGTGTATAATATAACATATCAGGTACCCAATAGGAACTATTGGTGATATATCAAGGACCTATCAGGTATCTAAAATTAAGTACCAGTTAGATATTCGATAGGTGTATAATATACATTATACATGTCGTCAAAACTATTGAATTGAGTCAGACGCAATTAAAATTGAGAAAAATTGGAGTTGAGTCAAGGCAAATTTTGATTTTTATTAGTGATTGACGCAATTAGTTGAGTCAGACGCAATTAAAAATTGAAATTTTAAGAGTTGAGTCAAGGCCAAATTAGTTTTGACGACATGTATAATGTATATTATACACCTATTAGGTATTCGATATGTTCTATTATACATATATTATACACATATTGTATATATTATATATGTTATCAAAATTAATTTGATCTTGACTATACTTGCACGCAAAATTATTTTGGGGCCCTGAAATTGCAATTTTGGGAAAAAAAGTCGAAATAGTTTTTCATAGAAGACAAGATTATTTTACTTAAAACCCGAAATTTTTTAACCACCCAGACTTATTCTTTGATTGAAGATACACATAACTGGGTACTTTTTTTATTTCTATATATAGAATAGATTCTGTATAAATCTCAAAAAGTGGAAATACCTCAAAAATCTAAAATCAATTTTGGGAACTTGTATATTATACATGTCGTCAAAACTATTGAATTGACGACATGTATAATATACAAGTTCCCAAAATTGATTTTGGATTTTTGAGGTATTTCGACTTTTTGAGATTTATACAGAATCTATTCTATATATAGAAATAAAAAAAGTACCCAGTTATGTATATCTTCAATCAAAGAATAAATCTGGGTGGTTAAAAAATTTCGGGTTTTAAGTAAAATAATTTTGTCTTCTATGAAAAACTATTTTGACTTTTTTCTCCAAAATTGCAATTTCGAAACCCCAAAATAATTTTGCGTGCAAGTATAGTGTATAATAGATATCTAATTTTTAATATTTCAACCTGTGAATATTTAATTTTTGGTCAAGATTTTCAGGTTTATATATTATAGTAGTATAGTTTGTACCCAATTCATACAAATCACTTGGTTTAATACTATAAAGCTTTAGAAATAAATTAAACCACTTTATATCTGATATTCCTAGATCTCGTAAAATGCTGTTTGTAATTACTTTTTGAATTTAACTGAGTAATTTGCAAGCTTGTTTTTCATCTTTTTCCATTGAATAGAATTTTTTAAATTCACCTTTATCTATTTCATGACCTTTAGCATATCTCATTACATGTTTATTAGTAATATGAAAAATCGTAACTTTAGTAAAATACATACAGAGCATTGTAATTATATTAGCAAGAACTTGTTCAGTAAGACTATCAAATATACAGTACTCTTGGAACTTTTCAAACATAACTTCAGGCGTAAAATAGTTAAGAGGATTTAGTTTTTGACACATAAATATTTCTTGTTTTATTTTTTGAAATCAGTTCAATTCTTTAATTATACCATAATTTTTTGTTGTATTAATTACTTCATCTGATATCCCATTTTTATGTAATTCTCTTTAGAGATATAAAAGTCGTAAGGATCTGGTGATATCAGTAGTCATTTTTTTATTTTCTAAATAAGCAATATGAAATGTATTTTTATTTAATTTTATAGGTGATAAATTATTATTCTTCAAAATATTTTGAATCATATTTTTAATAAAATTCATCTTTAGGATACGTTGTCCAGATTTTTGAAAAGGGACGAGAGTATGTACTTGTTCTTTATTATATCATATTTGTTTGAAATATTTTTGCATCTAATCTTTAGATTTACAAGAAAGATTTTTAGTTAATTCATTTACATATCTGTTAAGCTCAGATAAAAAAATTTGAGGAGATAGCTTGTAAGCTTTAATGATTTTTGTCACAGCAAAAGACATTGATAATACAGTATAATTGGTATAGTATGATTGGTAGATTATAATTAATCAAGATATATATTATGGAGATTCTTTTTTTAAATTAAAATTATTTATCTAGGTCAATATATCTATACCAAAAAAATATCAGATATATAATATACATCAATGCCTTGGATTCGATCTGTCAATTTAAAATTTATTAATATATTGAATATAGCGAAAAAATTATTTCGCATGTACATCAATAAATTTTTTTAAACGTAAGCTTTCGAAGTCCTTCACTTTGATAACTTTCGAATACTTCTAACATAAACGTAATATTTACGAAAGTTATTGGTACCGAAAACCTTTATTTTTATTAATAAAACGTAATACTTCAGAGGTTATTGATATTAATAACCTTCAATAACCTTCATTTTATCATAATAAATGTAATATTTACGAAGGTTATTGATCTGATAACCTTTAATAACCTTTGAAAACAAAATTATTATAATAACCTCCGATATAAAAAATTTCCAGATGTACTATATATGTTGTCAAAACTATACTTACATATAAAATTATTTTGAGATCCTGAAATTGTAATTTTGAAAAAAAAAGTTAAAATAGTTTTTCATAGAAAACAAAATTATTTTACTTAAAATTTGAAATTTTTTGATCACCCAGATAAATTTTTTAATTAAAAATACATATAACTGGATACTTTTTTTACTTTCATATATAGAATAAATTCTGTATAAATCTTAAAAAGTCGAAATATCTCAAAAATTCAAAATCAATTTTGAGAACATGTATAGTCAAAACTATACTTGCACGTTAAATTATTTTGAAACCTTGAAATTATAATTTTGAGGAAAAAAGTCAAAATAGTTTTTCATAGAAGACGAAATTATTTTACTTAAAACCTGAAATTTTTTGACTACCCAAATAAATTTCTTGATTAAAGATACATATAACTGGATACTTTTTTACTTCTATATATAAAATAGATTTTGCATAAATCTCAAAAAGACAAAATACCTCAAAAATCCAAAATTAATTTTGGAAACATATATAGTCAAAACTATTAAATTAAGTTAGACACAATTAAAATCAAGAAAAATTGAAGTTGAGTTAAGGCAAATTTTAATTTTTACTAATAACTGATACAATTAAAAATTGAAATTTTAAAAGTTAAGTCAAGACTAAATTAATTTTGACAACATGTATAGCATATACGTAGTGCATATAACTTTGAGTTGTAAAAACTTAAGCTATAGGTAATATAATTTAGTTTTATATTTTTTTTCATTATAATGTCTAGGTTAAAGTAAATATATAATTTGACCCTAAAACATTGCTCTTTATAAATGTATTATATAATGCATTTGGTCTATACTTTGATGAAATTAAATTTGGATAATTGGGGAATTTCACAAGTATATCATTTCTCCATTCTTGAATTTTTCTATTACCCTAACAAAACTTTAACAAATTATATATAATAAATTTATTCCAATTTACTTTAAGTAGGATTTCTAATAAGTTCAGTTTCTTATTAATTTTTGTAAAAAGATTTTTTTTTTACAACGACAATAATATCTTAGATATAATAAAATATAAAAGAGAGATATTTTTTTAATATTAGCATTTCATTAAATGGGAAATCAAAAGTTTTTCTTTTTTTTAATATATATATCACAGGTTGAAATATTAAAAATTAGGTACCTATTATACACTTATTGGATACCTGACTGGTACCAGGACCCCGAGCAATCTATGAATAGGTCAGATAATACTAAATTAGGAAATAAGAAAGGAAAAATATAATTTTTGTAAGTAAATTTTTAAATTTTAATTAAAAATAAGCAACTTTTTAAAAATTTTACTATGATAGCTAAGCAAACTCTAATGTGACCTATTTATAGATTGCTCGGGGTCCTCTGGTACCTAATTTCAAATACCTGATAGATTTTCGATATGTCACTGATAGTCTATCAGAAAATTTTTCAGGATGTAAATTTACAGAAATTTACATCTAAAAAATCAATTTTTTTGACTTTGATCCCTATTTATGAGACAGGGAGCGATTTTTTACTAAGATATTNCCCTAACAAAACTTTAACAAATTATATATAATAAATTTATTCCAATTTACTTTAAGTAGGATTTCTAATAAGTTCAGTTTCTTATTAATTTTTGTAAAAAGATTTTTTTTTTACAACGACAATAATATCTTAGATATAATAAAATATAAAAGAGAGATATTTTTTTAATATTAGCATTTCATTAAATGGGAAATCAAAAGTTTTTCTTTTTTTTAATATATATATCACAGGTTGAAATATTAAAAATTAGGTACCTATTATACACTTATTGGATACCTGACTGGTACCAGGACCCCGAGCAATCTATGAATAGGTCAGATAATACTAAATTAGGAAATAAGAAAGGAAAAATATAATTTTTGTAAGTAAATTTTTAAATTTTAATTAAAAATAAGCAACTTTTTAAAAATTTTACTATGATAGCTAAGCAAACTCTAATGTGACCTATTTATAGATTGCTCGGGGTCCTCTGGTACCTAATTTCAAATACCTGATAGATTTTCGATATGTCACTGATAGTCTATCAGAAAATTTTTCAGGATGTAAATTTACAGAAATTTACATCTAAAAAATCAATTTTTTTGACTTTGATCCCTATTTATGAGACAGGGAGCGATTTTTTACTAAGATATTCCTATAACAGATCGAAAGATCTGGTTCTTAGCTACAATGAAAATTTTTTCATAGATGTGAAACTTTAAACGTGAATATCTTCGCGAATATTGATGTTACAAAAATGAAACATATATCATCTTGTAGCTAAAAATCAGATCTTTCGATCTTTCATAGGAATATCTTAGTAAAAAATCGTTCCCTGTCTCATAAATAGGGATCAAAGTCAAAAAAATTGATTTTTTTAAGTATAAATTTCTGTAGGTCCTGTAAATTTCTGTAAATTTACACCCTGAAAAATTTCCTGATGTACCTTGAATATTTTTTCTTTTATAACAGATAAGTAACGTACTTTTTCACTCCTTAAAAGGTAATGATGATATTTGCTTGGCCTAACCTCAAAGTTCTATTAATATAGTTTCTTTATCAGAAGTTAAACAGAACATTTTACCTTTTTGAGGTCGGTATATATTATGAATAACTAAATATTTCTTATTTAGTCGAAGTTTTTTAATCTATTTAATATTAAAGTCAATAAAATCATTATTTAATACAACATCAATAAATTTTTTTAAACGTAAGCCTTTGAAGTCTTTCACTCCGATAACCTTCGAATACTTCCAACATAAACGTAATATTTATGAAGGTTATTGGTACCGAAAACCTTCATTTTTATTAATAAAACGTAATACTCCAAAGGTTATTGATATCGATAACCTTCAATAACCTTCACTTTATCATAATAAACGTAATATTTGTGAAGGTTATTGATCCAATAACCTTCAATAACCTTTGAAAACAAAATTATTACAATAACCTCTGACATAAAAAATTTTCTGATGAATAACTCTTTTTACTTGAGTAATTAATTTTGAGAAATTGGCAAAAGGTATAGATAAACTACTTAAATGAGTTTGTATTTATGCGATAATTGATACAATCTTATCTAGTACTAAAATATAAAGATTTGAGGTATTTACATTTTTTAACCTTTTTAATCTCACTATCATATTTAAATTTATTAATAATACACTTTAAACTTTCTACCTAATATACTAATCTTTGATGCTTTCTCAAATTTATAGGTCTATTAATATCATAATATGATTTGAGATTGAGTCTAGTAGTAATAGCATCTGAATATGTGTATTAAGTTAATACTATAAGTAAGCTTGTATTTTCAAAAATATTTAAATTTCTATAGTATATATTTTTTTAATTTTCCAAGATGATCTTATATAAATATCATTTTTTTAGATAGAGGTTTCATATATCTTTCTTCATATTTTTCTGATGTGATAAAGAGTTCATCACATTTAATCCAAGATGGCATTTTTAAAACCTGAGTCCTTTATTTTGTGAGTATTGAATATAAAAATATTATTTTTATTTTTTTGCTAGATTTTTTTTACAATAAATAGGTGATTGAAAATTTTTACCAATTCGTCTCTATTTTGCTGGAAGCATTTTATAATAAATGAACTATTATCATATGCATGCCCATGCTATTTTTGATCTTTGTTATATATGTGTTCACATAGTGGATATTCTAGATATGTTTTTCGATTAAAATATACAATCCATTTAGAATTTTTTTTTTTGATATCTCAACTTTCAAGATAATTAGAATATTTTTGCAAAACTAGATTCACATATTTTTTTAGTTTACCTTGACTTACAATTATTTTTTTTGATTATTTATTTTTCTATACTAGTACATCAGGAAATTTTTTATATCACAGGTTATTGTAATAATTTTGTTTTCAAAGGTTATTGAAGGTTATTGATCCAATAACTTTCGCAAATATTACATTTATTATAATAAAATAAAGGTTATTGAAAGTTATCAATATCAATAACTTCCAGAATATTATGTTTTATTAATAAAAATAAAGATTTTCAGTACCAATAACCTTCATAAATATTACGTTTATGTTGGAGGTATTCGAAGGTTATTAGAGCGAAATACTTTGAAGGTTTACATTTAAAAAAATTTACTGATGTAAATATACAGGACCTTACTTTATATCTTAAATTAGTAAATGGTTGAACTTTTGTATTATTAAGATCATTCCATTTATTATTTAGTGAGAATTTGAGTATGTGCTTTATACGATCTTTTTTTGTAAAACCAATAAGGTAGAAGTTGAAATTTTGATTAGGTAATCCTTATCAATAAATTTATTATATTTCTCTCTTATTAATCTATATACTGATTCTGTGAATTCTTTAAGTTCGAGATAATTAATTAAAAGGGTTGATGCATATAGAAGATAGTAACTATAACTACATTTATTAGAGTCAGATGATGTAACAATTACTAATCCTTCAAAAATTTCCTCTCAACTGCAATTAAGAATCATATATAATGTTCTTATATATGAATAACAGATACGAATTTTTCAAATTTCATATTTTCTCACAATGCATCAATATTAATTATAGCTTTTAAAAGTTTCTACCTGTTAATATATTCGTGAATTTCAGGTAAGTTATAGATTTCTGAGATTTCATCTACAACAAAGTATTTTTTATAATCACTCTGTTTCACTTGGATAACCAATTTGTTGACTAATTCCTCTTTTTTATATGCATCAAGCAAATTAATTTCTTCTTTTACTTTATAATTAAGTAAGAAGTAATCCCATAAATATATATTTTCTAACGAATCTTTATTATTTGACATATTTCTAACAAGTGCATCAGGAAATTTTTTATATCGGAGGTTATTGTAATAATTTTGTTTTCAAAGGTTATTGAAAGTTATCGAACCAATAACCTTCACAAATATTACATTTATTATGATAAAGTGAAAGTTATTGAAGGTTATCGATATCAATAACCTCCGGAGTATTACGTTTTATTAATAAAAATGAAGGTTTTCGGTACCAATAATCTTCATAAATATTATGTTTATGTTGGAGATATTCGAAGGTTATCGGAGTAAAGGACTTCGAAGGCTTACGTTTAAAAAAATTTACTGATGTGAGAAAGAAATTTCACGGATTTTATTTAATAAATCTATCTGGATAAAATTATTACTAAAACTTTCTTGTCTTCTAGAATATGTCATATTAGATATTTGTTTTTTTACTTTAAGGGTTGGGATTATACTTGCACGCTAAATTATTTTGGGATTCTGAAATTGCAATTTTGGAGAAAAAAGTCAAAATAGTTTTTCATAGAAGACGAAATTATTTTACTTAAAATTTGAAATTTTTTGACCACTCAGATAAATTCTTTGATTAAAAATACATATAGCTAGGTACTTTTTTTACTTTCATATATAGAATAGATTCTGTATAAATCTCAAAAAGACGAAATACCTCAAAAATCCAAAATCAATTTTGGGAATATATATAGTTGGGATATTGGAGACTCAATAGTACTTGTCTCAATATCTAACTTATAGTTATTGCAATTATCTGATTCATATCAGATATGTTATCGCTAAAGGTACCTGAGTTACTTGTATAGTCATCGCTTTCTTTACCTCTGTACCAGATTAATAGTACGTTTTGTTTACTCATTTTTGATAATTGATTTTTTTATGTTATGAATTTATCAATTAACAAAGTTATTTTATCTCAATATATTTCTGAAAGTTTTTTTCGTACCTGGTAAGAGATATTGAAAAAAGATGCATCAGCTTTTAGTGAGATAAATATAGAAAATCACAATCTCAATAAGTCTATACTTAGAGTGTTCAAGTGCAGTAATATATTATAAGAAAAATGGCTGATACATAATTGAGGTATGGTACAGTGGTGTATGTTTTTGGATATGTGTTCAGTAGGTATTTAAGTGTGATAATATATTATAAAAAAATGGCAGAAGAATACTCATTAAATGGTATGTGGTAAAAAGTATAGTCTTCTGCAGATATATTATATATAAAAATGGCAGAAGACTATAGCAAAATGGATATGTTCTTGGGTATGCGATTGGGGTGCAGTGAAGGGGTATTCAAGTGCGGTTATATATATAATAAAAATGGCAGAAGAATATCCATTTCAGTAGTATGTTTTTGGGTATATGTTCGAAGAAGTATTCAAGTGCGGTAATATATACCCGATATCATATATCTTACTACCTGTCTCCACAAATGACGACACGCGACTGAATGTATCGTCAGATATATATTTGTTTACCCATGTGACACCACCGACAGTTAATAGTCGGTAGCCCCACTCGTAGACTATGCACTAAATGATAATTACATATGATATAACAATGGAAACCAGGTACAATCACCAATATAATAATCATATATTCTAATAATAGATCGCATCGCCATTACCATCCTGATATATAATAGTTGGCATGTGGCCTATACATGTCGTCAAAACTAATTTGGCCTTGACTCAACTCTTAAAATTTCAATTTTTAATTGCGTCTGACTCAACTAATTGCGTCAATCACTAGTAAAAATCAAAATTTGCCTTGACTCAACTCCAATTTTTCTCAATTTTAATTGCGTCTGACTCAATTCAATAGTTTTGACGACATGTATAATGTGGCCAGACAACGGAAATCGACCATGATTACCAAATCAGCATATAATAGTTGACATGTGGCCAACTTTTGTCGTCAGACCACATGACGACGGTGGCCAATTTCTGTCGTCAGACCATAAACCCGCAACGGCAAAGAATCATAATAAATAAATATTAAACTCGCAGTAAAAAAAAATTAGAATAATTTAATTNGTAGTATGTTTTTGGGTATATGTTCGAAGAAGTATTCAAGTGCGGTAATATATACCCGATATCATATATCTTACTACCTGTCTCCACAAATGACGACACGCGACTGAATGTATCGTCAGATATATATTTGTTTACCCATGTGACACCACCGACAGTTAATAGTCGGTAGCCCCACTCGTAGACTATGCACTAAATGATAATTACATATGATATAACAATGGAAACCAGGTACAATCACCAATATAATAATCATATATTCTAATAATAGATCGCATCGCCATTACCATCCTGATATATAATAGTTGGCATGTGGCCTATACATGTCGTCAAAACTAATTTGGCCTTGACTCAACTCTTAAAATTTCAATTTTTAATTGCGTCTGACTCAACTAATTGCGTCAATCACTAGTAAAAATCAAAATTTGCCTTGACTCAACTCCAATTTTTCTCAATTTTAATTGCGTCTGACTCAATTCAATAGTTTTGACGACATGTATAATGTGGCCAGACAACGGAAATCGACCATGATTACCAAATCAGCATATAATAGTTGACATGTGGCCAACTTTTGTCGTCAGACCACATGACGACGGTGGCCAATTTCTGTCGTCAGACCATAAACCCGCAACGGCAAAGAATCATAATAAATAAATATTAAACTCGCAGTAAAAAAAAATTAGAATAATTTAATTAATCAACAATAATGAGAAAATAAGAATATCTTCTTTTTTATATTGTATACTTCTTTATTGTCATATCATTATATCAATGAATACCGGAGATTGCTCTCGGTTTTAAATATAATTTTACTTTAAAAAGTTATTCTTATCTATTTATTAAATAATCAACATCTATTTTTAATGGAATCAATTATTTTATTAAGCTGATACATCAATATATATAAAGACAAGTAAGACAAATTAAATATTTTCATGCGAAAATTTTTATAGTCCTTGAAATCTGAAAAATAACATAAATACATTTCAACATAATTTTCTTTCGATTTGCATATCTCTATTTTTGGACTTGATGTTGAATACATTTTGGATTCTGTTAATTTTTGTTTTCCTTTATTGCGTTGAAGTTCCATATTATATCGATTATTTTTTTTTAAATTTTAATAACTAATACTTTAATTATAATAAATTGTTAAATCTTTGATAACTAGTCTTAAACAAGACTTTATATCTAGTAAAAATTTGAACTTTACTTAGGCACGAATAAAAAGATATTTATTATAGAATAGTTAGTACGTATTCGAATATTTTTGAGGAACCTGCGGATGCGGATCCGGATTGGGGAGGAGAAAGAGAAGAAGAGAAGAGGAAGAGAGAGAAAAAGGGGGGAGATAAATTTTTTTTAAAAAGTTTAAAATATTCGATCGATCTGGGAATTTTAATAAATAATTAACTGTTAATTTTCATAAAATAATTTTCGAACGTTTAGACTCAAATTGTTATTTTTAAGCTCAATTCTTATCCAATAAATCTTATATCCCAGACTTCTAGTTTACTTAGTAATTTTATTAGTATGAAGCAAACCTTTATATGTGATAACGGTTGATAATTATTTTCGGATTTTTTTTAAAATACCGAAAGCAAAATGATCGACAATCTATTTGCGCATTTACTGAACGTTCGAAAATTATTATATTCATTAAATTCTTGACTAATAGGTCTGGAACTTTATAGTAGATACTTTAAGATTAATTAAGATTATTTTTTATTGTTATATTGGTATAAAATGATTTTAACGTTTGATAATATATTTTAAATAAATATCGTAATCGATATAAGATGTAGTTGTATCTGTTTTTGGGGTCCGTTAAAGCGATTTATTGATCTACATACATAATGCATATTGATAATATAATTGATATTTATAATCAAAAAGTTAGTCATCTCTTGTTTTTGGTAGTTATCAAAGATTAGAAATAAAAAATTTGTGTAATTTAGATTATTTGTGTCACAATTAGAATTTTAATAATTTTCAGCTGCCTGGTATTATGATACTTTTCTTATTATAAAAATTTTATATACTCCCCTTTAAGCAGTGTTGTCAAGGGACACCACGGGACAATGTTGGGACAAAAATTATTTTTTTAAAAATATAAATAATACAAAATTGTATTATAAAAATTTACTTTGACCTACTAATTAAAGTTGTTTAAAATTAATTTTTATACATATCTATAAAGTTTTAGTATCTATTTATAAACTATTTAAGGGTAAGGACATTGGGACATGGGACATAGGGACAGTCGAAAAAGCTAGGGACATGCAAATTTGACAACACTGCCTTTAAGCAGATCGGCGAATCATTTCAAAACCAAAGTCAGATTTGTTTGAATGTTGTAGAATTGAATATCTGTATTTTCATATTGTATACATAATATCATTATATCAATGAATACCGGAGAATCTCGTTTCTAAATTTAAAAAGGTTATTTATTTCAAATTACTTAATAATTGCTTTCTAAACAATCTATTTTTAATGGAATCAATTATTTTATCAAGCTGATATACTAATAAACATCAGTATATATAAAGACAAATAATAAGACAAATTAAATATTTTCATGCGAAAATTCTTATAATCCTTGAAATCTGAAAACCAACATAAATACATTTCAACATAATTTTTTGAATTTCAAAAAAAAAAAATGGAATCCGACAAAGAAACTCTAAGAACTTTCAAATGTTACCAGGATGAAGTAAAATTTTCTTCTCCCCTCGTTCAACCTTAACATATGTGTGGGATATATTCGTTCACCTTTTCTATACATTTTTAACAGACTGGACAATGCCAATTACTCGACCAATTAATTTTTTTTCATGTATATTTTTTATCCTGGTGCTATTTCTATCATTTTGGTTATGAGTTTTGGATTGAAGATACTTAATCATTTTGGTTTGCTTGATAATATCAATTTTTACGATAATAATGAATGGGGTGGCTTTAGTGGTGACAAATTAAGTATGATTCTTTAAAGTTTTATATTTTATAATGCATTCGTTTTTAGATTACGGGAGTGAATTAACCCGAATAAATTTGCGATTGACAGAAAAAATTAGAGAAAACGGTATGGTCATATTGAAATCTCCAGTTCCAAATCCGCCTCAACCTATTCCTTTCAATATTGACTTGGTCGAGACCCTATTATTCTTCAGCGCCATTGTATATTATCGTGGAAACCCGAGTTACAATAAAATGAATGATACGATGAAGTCAACAATAAAAAAACACCGAAACCACGCAGAATTGAGGATTAATGAAATAATTCGTCCTTGGGGAATAAAATTTCACTCTTTCGGTGAATTAAACTCAACTGAAAATATATTTGCAGGACTGTTTTGGTCCCAAGAAAAAAATTTTATCGTTGTGTCATTTAAAGGCTCTTCACTGCCAGTTATCAGTGATTGGATAACTGATTTTCTTTTTAATCGAGTTGATGCACAAGCATTCGTCTTTGGGATGATGCATAAAGGATTTTATTATAGTTTATTTAATGATTATGACGATCCCCTAAAGAGATGCACTGCTAATCATTTAATTGATGTTATACTTAAGAAAGTCAAAAAATGGAACAATACTATGCCTGTAAATATTTGGGTTACTGGTCATTCGCTTGGTGGTTCTTTAGCTCAAGCGTTTTATGCAAGGTAAATCAATTTTAAATGTTTTATATGTTGTGAAATTTATACTCATTTCCTTTCATCTCCGTTTATTTTAAGGTTAATTAAGATCCAAAGTTCTCTTAAAAAAATCGTTGTCCGTGATGCCATTGTTTTTGGATCACCAGCTTTGGGTGATTTTGATTTCGCAACTTCATTCCATGGCATTTTAAACTTAGAACTGAACGAACACAGAACCCTTTGGCGAATCATTGATGATAATGACATTGTCGCTAGATTACCACCAAGACATTTATTTAGACGATCTCGTCAATATGTTACAAAGGAGGATGTCATGAATTATTATACTATTGGTAATGAAATGCAATTCTTTCAAGATGGTCGAAAGCCTGAAGACCCAACAAATCCAACTGCCAATCAAAAAAATCAAATATCTGATGTATTTAATGTATTAATGAAATTAATCACGCTTAAACCAATTATTGATCATGTGCCCGAGAGTTATTTTAAGGCTATAGAAAAGTCGAGACATTATTTTAACACGGAATCTGATAAATTAGATTATTAATTTTTACAACTCAATAATGTAAATAAAATTCTTTATTCATATTCTCTATAACGTTTTCCTAAAGACTATAAATAGAGCCTTAAAGTTGAATCTGTGTTTACCTTTTCCGTGCATTTCTAAATCATATTCATATTAATCATATTGGATACTCACCAGCCAAAAGTATCCGACCACAATAATCGTTACTCGGAAGAACACATAGTTATAGATTTATATTACGTAAAAATAAAATTTTTTATGGCAAAAGCTAAACATCTATTCATGATGATATCATCCACATGAAATAAATCAGGGTGTAAAAATAGTAAAATATAATTGGACCCTTGGTTCAAGTTTCTGGTTTCTAAATATATTGAAGTTTTAGAAAACAATCTTTACCATTTATTAATGAACTGAAAGATAATTTGGAATATATTTTTCAAGTAAAAATAGCTAAATATTGGATAGAAAATAATTCGATAATAAATATTCCCTGTGCAGTCTCCCGATCTCAATCCAATTGAGTATTTATGGAAAGAAAAGCTCGTAAACATAATCACCATCCAAAAAATCTAAATGAATTAATGGTTATATTGGAGGAGTGGTATTAAATTGAACTTGAAGTTTTAAAAAATTTTGTAGAAGAGTTCAAGCCGTAATAGATAGCCAACAAAATATTAACAATAAAATAATATAAATTTTATTAGTAAATATTAAATTCGGCTTTAAAATTTAAAAATCGACAATCGTACAACCAAATATTTTACTTTATCCTATATTAAAAATCCGAAAATAATATATGAAGTTATAATAGTTATAATGCAGGTTACTACAATACTATGATCCAAGTTCGCTTTAATTATAGTCTTTCCAAAGTTCACAATATTTTATTTTACTTCAAGAAATTGCTGTTCAGAAACCACCAGATTTTAAAATAAAAGATCGGTTTTAAATGATTACCACCGAAATTTACCAAAACAAAAATCCTTTATAAATGTAATAATTATGGTTTTACTGACATCAAACGAAATTTAGTTTTTTTTTATTAGTTTATTTAACTAATATAATCTTTGGCAATTATCTTTAAATTCGAAGAAAACCTGATAAACAGCATCTAATGCATTAATTTTTTTAGAGACTTATATATTGTCGAATTATCATTTTAATTATATTAAAACCTAATTTACATGCCCGCGCACCCGGTACTTGGTAAATGATGTGATTTGCCTTTTTATACTGTATACTATTTTATTGCTTTTTATTTTTGATATCATTATATCAATATTTAAAGATAATTTTACTTTAAATAGGTTATTCGCGTTTAGGTCATCGTATTTATTTATAAATTGCTTAATAATTACTTTCCCACAATCAACTTATATTTTTAAGGAATTAATAATTTTGTCAGGCTAATATATAAAGACAAATTAAATATTTTCATGCGAAAATTCTTATTAAATAGAATAGTCCTTAAATAATGGAATCCGACGATGAAGAATCTCCAAGAACTTTCAAATGTTACCAGGATGAAATAGAATCGTCTTCTCCTCCTCGTCCAGCCCTAACATATGTGTGGGAAATATCCGTTCACCTTTTCTATACATTTTTAACAGACTGGACAATGCCAATTACTCGACCAATTAATTTTTTTTTAACGTGTATTTTTTATCCTGCTTCTATTTCTATCATTTTGTTGACGGGTTTTGGATTGAGAATAATTAATCATTTTGGTTTGCTTGATAATATCAATTTTTACGATAATAATAAATGGGGTGGATATAATGGTGACAAATTAAGTATGATTCTTTAAAGTTTCATAATGTTTTATAATGCATCCGTTTTTGGATTATGGTTGTGAATTAACCCGAATAAATTTGTAATTAACAGAAAAAATTAGAGAAAACGGTATGACCGTATTGAAATCTCCAGTTCCAAATCCGCCTCAACCTATTCCTTTCAATATTGACTTGGTCGAGACCCTATTATTCTTCAGCGCCATTGTATATTATCGTGGAAACCCGAATTACAATAAAATGAGTGATACGACGAAGTCAACAATAAAAAAACATCGAAACCACGCAGAAAAAAGAATTAATGAAATAATTCGTCCTTGGGGAATAAAATTCCACTCTTTCGGTGAATTAAAATCAACTGAAAATATATTTGCAGGACTATTTTGGTCCCAAGAAAAAAATTTTATCGTTGTGTCATTTAAAGGCACTTCACCACCAGTTTTCAATGATTATATAACTGATTTTCTTTTTAATCGAGTTGATGCACGATCATTTGTCTTTGGGATGATGCATCAGGGATTTTATTATAGTTTATTTACTGATTATGATGATCTTTTAAAGAGATGCACGGCTAATTGTTTAATTGATGTTATACTTAAGAAAGTCGAAAAATGGAACAATACTACGCCTGTAAATATTTGGGTTACTGGTCATTCGCTTGGTGGTTCTTTAGCTCAAGCGTTTTATGCAAGGTAAATCAATTTTAAATGTTTTATATGTTGTGAAATTTATATTCATTTTCTTTCATCTCCGTTTGTTTTAAGGTTAATTAAGATCCAAAGTTCTCTTAAAAAAATCGTTGTCCGTGATGCCATTGTTTTTGGATCACCAGCTTTGGGTGATTTTGATTTTGCATCTTCATTCCATGGCATTTTAAACTTAGAATTGAACGAACACAGAACCCTTTGGCGAATCATTGATGATAATGACATTGTCGCTAGAGTACCACCCAGACATTTACTTAATCGTTTTCGTCAATATGTTACAAAGGAGGATGTCTTGGATTATTATACTATTGGCAACGAAATGCAATTCTTTCAAGATGGTCGAAAGCCTGAAGGCCCAACAAATCCAACTGCCAATCAAAAAAATCAAATATCTGATGTATTTACTATATTGATGAAATTAATCACGTTTAAACCCATAATTGATCATGCGCCCGAGCGTTATTTTAAGGCTATAGAAAAGTCGAGACATTATTTTAACACGGAATCTGATAAATTAGATTATTAATTTTTACAAATTAATAATTCTTTATTCATATTATCTATAACATTTTCCTAAAGACTTTAAATAAAGCCTTAAAGTTGAATCTTTTCCGTGTATTTTTAATGATATTCATATTTACTTTATTATTTATAAAAACGGATATATAGGATTTTACTTTTTTTTTTTAAATAACTTCCAAACATAAAAACGCACAGTAAGATGGATTTCGATTTACAGTTAAATTTGTACAGTTACGCGAATCATTATCTTATCGGTAATTCTTTTAAGATGGTCGGAAGCCTAAGGCCCAACAAATTTAAGTACAAATCAAATATCTGATGTATTTAATGTATTAATGAAATTAATTACGCTTAAACCAATTTTTGATCATTTCGAGACATTATTTTAACACGGAATCTGATAAAGTAGATTATTAATTTTTACAACTCCATAATGTAAATAAAATTCTTTATTCATATTCTCTATAACATTTTCCTAAAGACTATAAATAAAGCCTTAAAGTTGAATCTGTATTTACCTTTTTAAATCATATCATATTGAATACTATATTTTCTTTATCCTATATAAAAAATCCGAAAATTTATTTGAATTTAAATTGAAGTATTTGTCAAGCAAAATTTAATTTTCTCAATTAGTTTATTTAATCGATAAACTGTATCTAATGCATATTTTTAGAGATATTAACATTGCAATTTTTCTATCTAAACTAGGGAAACGGGGACCGTTGTAAGTCCGGAGCAAGATGGTGTTTATCATTGTGTAATTATTTATTTTTTTTATGTTTTAATCTAATTGTCATGTGTTCGTTATCTACAACAATCTTATCTAAAATCGGACAGACATTATTCAAAGTTACATTTTTGATATTTTTCTTATTTTTTATTTAAATTTGCATCAATAACAGAACTAATGATGCATCAAAGACGTAACTTTGGTATCACTTTGCTCGTCCATTAAGTGTCCTCCGCTATGCTCCGGACAANTCTATAACATTTTCCTAAAGACTATAAATAAAGCCTTAAAGTTGAATCTGTATTTACCTTTTTAAATCATATCATATTGAATACTATATTTTCTTTATCCTATATAAAAAATCCGAAAATTTATTTGAATTTAAATTGAAGTATTTGTCAAGCAAAATTTAATTTTCTCAATTAGTTTATTTAATCGATAAACTGTATCTAATGCATATTTTTAGAGATATTAACATTGCAATTTTTCTATCTAAACTAGGGAAACGGGGACCGTTGTAAGTCCGGAGCAAGATGGTGTTTATCATTGTGTAATTATTTATTTTTTTTATGTTTTAATCTAATTGTCATGTGTTCGTTATCTACAACAATCTTATCTAAAATCGGACAGACATTATTCAAAGTTACATTTTTGATATTTTTCTTATTTTTTATTTAAATTTGCATCAATAACAGAACTAATGATGCATCAAAGACGTAACTTTGGTATCACTTTGCTCGTCCATTAAGTGTCCTCCGCTATGCTCCGGACAAATAATATTTTCGATTTTCTCGGTTATTTTAATTTCTTCGAAATATAGCAATAATTTAGCATTTTGATTATATATTAAAACCTAATTTCCATTTCTCCGACAGCGCCGAAAGTGTGGTGTCAATTTGTTAGTATAGATTATGATTATTTACGATAACAAAAGTTTACAAAACTGCTTTAAACATTCATTATAAAATATGATTAGATTGATTCTTCAAAATAATAATTCTTTATTAATAAGAGAAAGAACATTTTTTTGAAATAATGATTGAGACTATAAACATAGGTTTGATGCATATAATATTTTCTATTATTTGTTCCTTTTTTGATTTTTGTTTATTCTCTTTCCTTCCCATTCTATAACTTTTTCGCATCTTGTTTTCCAGGTCTGCCTTAGACAAGATTCATTGCTTCAATTATAGCTTTCACAGTTTTTCTTTTGATTTGCACAAAAAGGGTAGTCTTTTCTACAAGACACAGGTATCTCTATTTTTGCTTTTGAATATATTTTGGATTCTATTCATTTTTATTTTTATTTTATTGCGTTGATCTTTTAATGAAGATATCAGGTCAGGGATTGTCCACACTTTGAAAGATTCAAAAATATTGATATTTAAACAATTGATAATTGGAATAGAACTATTTTCACTGATGAAACTTCAATTGTTTCGTAATACAGTACAATACAGTACAATATTGGTACAAAGAAAAACGTTCGGTACGACGAGTCCCAAAAGATAAAAGAAAAATTTTTTCCTGGGGGGTTTTTGGTCAAGTGGCAAAACGAGCCTTTTTAGTTTCCAACGAATTATGAACGGTCCATTTTATGTGGAAATCACTTTCCCGAAATTCGAAAAATGCTTGGGAACCGTTGGCAGTTTCAACAAGACAATGATCTCAAGCATACAAGTCGAGTTGCAAAAGAATTTCTAGAAAAAAATGCCCCAACAGTAATCGATTGGCCTTCTAATAGTTCCGACCTCAACCCAATAGAAAATTTGTGGAGTATAGTTAAGGGAAAGGTTGAAAAACGTTGGCCAAAAAATTTAATTGGATTAGAGCGGTTTATGGTAAAAGAATGGGAAAAAATCCCAGAAAGTATTTTAGCGAACTTGGTGGGATCCATGAAAGAACGATGCAAACTTGTAATTGAAAAAAATGGGGAACGTATCCCATATTAAATGTATTAAATTTTTTTTTAAATAAATCTTTAATCATTCTAGCGAGCCATTGCACATAGTTGTGAAGTTGTCCAATGACTTTCTTACTGCACTGTATATTCAGAATTGTGGTTGTACACTATTTTTTTTTTTTTTTAAAAAAACTCAACATTTTTGGTCGTTATTGGTTCGACGGGGATGAAAGTTGAATTCATCCAAATGTGATGGTAAAGAAGAAGTGGAAGGTAAATTTAGACCAAATCCGAAATATTCTTCTAGATGTGTATTGTCGTTTGTCAATTAATTCGGGTTGAACATTTATATGTTCCATTGTTGATGGTGGTTGGTAATTGGCGTAATTGGTGTACATTACATGTATTCTTTTTGAAAAATATGAAGATGTTGATTGATAATAATTATTATATACACGATATACATTTTCTTCTGGTGTAATTGTATTTTCAGTATTTTGATTTTCAACAATTAATTTTCTTCGGATTAAATTTCTTGGATTTTGTTGGTGTATTCTTCTTCAGAATGTTGTTCAGTAAGAAATTATTATTATTATTAATTGGAGTGGGAGTGATAGTTAAAGAAGGGTGGTCACTAGTGAATTTCTTTGCTACTTTCTTTTTTTTGGTTATGTAGCTCTATTTCTACTTTTTTTGTTGGGCTCATATCGATATGTTGGGTTTGAATATAATAAACGTTTTTTTGCAAGATCTGCTAGCTCTATGAAAAGATAACGGACAGCTGGATTGTTTTGCTCATACCATTTTTGAGTGGCTAAAATTGATATAATATCTGCTTTCTTAACATTATTATTTTGATTATTTTTAATTTTTATTTTATTTTTTCGTAAACCTTTGTGAAAATTTTTATGAAAATGATCGAGGAGGTTGTTCTCTTTTATTTTTCACACATTTGGTACCTTCCCTTGAATTTGAAGTGTTTCAATCAATTCTTCTAATTGTGGGAAATAAATACAAAAAAAAAAGAGATTGACATATTTGATCATGTTATTTATAAAGTTTATTTTTCGAATAATCACAAGATATTGTATCACATAAATTACATGTAGTATTTCTGTGCTTATAATAGACATACATTCTGAATAATAGTGTAATGATCTATTGTGTAATTCAATATCTTTTCAGTCAATTTAAAACAAAAAACGATGTTTCGCTTTTATTAACGAGAGACAACGCTTCTTTGATTATAAAAGTGACGACGGAACATGCAATATATACAACTATATATTGTTATCCCAGTACGTACTATAGAAATCAAAGAAATTTCAAGCGGCATCGTCTATAGAAGTAAGCCGCTAATTTAACAAGAAAAAATTAATCAATTATGAATATAAAATTATTTAATGTTTGACAAAATAATTTACTTACCTATGTGACAAAATCTCACATGTTTCGGAAGTTATTTCTCGAAAAAAGCCAAACCAAACATGATAACATGATGCAAACAACTTTCCTGAGTAATTATGCCTTTGCTTATTTCTTCATACCAATCCTGCAAGATCATGTGCTCCTGTAACATCAATTCCTCTAGCGCGTGCTTTGATCCGAAGATTTCGATCGTTAGTGAGTAATACGACAGCTTCTTCGTTGTTAGTTTTTTCTTTGGATGTTTTACTATAAGAACCATTTTCTTCTCGATTCTTTGCATGCCATAAACAAATTCCTAGAATAAGGTCGTCTAGATTTTTCTTTTTATCTTCTCCATCGCCAAAATCAAACTCTTCACTAAAATTAACACCAGACACATAATTTCCCCTACTCGTCTGAATTTTAAGTTTCTTTTTGTTTGACATTGCTTGTTCAAGAAATGCAATTGCATCAGATGCTGCTGTACCAAGGGGTGGTGAATTAAATCTTAAACCATCCAATTCCGTGACAACTTTGATAAGACAATAGATAAATAAATAAATAATTTTCTTTATTGCAGTTAAAAATCTGGATTAATATTAAATGGAAAGAATACTTACCAACCAAAGGTATGACAACTAACCAACTGTCATTATATATGATCTTCTTTACCATATTAAGATCTGCTACAAGACAATTTGTATCAACTACAAGTATAGTATACCCAGGAACAATCCTGGATAATGGAGATTTTGTCTTTTTTGATGATTCCTTTTTTTTGGCATTATTCACTGGATGTCTGTGTGTCGAAGAACTATAAATATTATTGCGAGTTGCGGCCAAAAGATTCTCTAACTCTTGACGACGAGACTTAATTTTAAAAATTAAAAAAAAAATAATAATAATAATTTAATAATTTATAGTAAAACAATTTCGAAAAAAAAATTCCAACTGGATTAATACCTTCAATTCCTT
Organism: Diversispora epigaea; assembly: GCA_003547095.1. Taxonomy (NCBI): domain Eukaryota; kingdom Fungi; phylum Glomeromycota; class Glomeromycetes; order Diversisporales; family Diversisporaceae; genus Diversispora; species Diversispora epigaea. The sequence goes on along the minus strand of PQFF01000092.1, from coordinate 1,302,123 downwards.
GATCCCTTCATCATCATCTTCTGCAATATCATTAATTTCATTTTCTTGATCTTCAATATTTACTGGTTTTGATTCATTGGTTGACTTTTGTTCTTCAGAAATGAACATAATTGGTGACAGATTGCTTTCTATATTTATCGAATCTTCTAATTGTTCATCCAATTCTGGGCAAGCACTAAATTTTGTATCTTCGACATTAAAAGTAAAGCCAATTATTTTCTATAAAATTATTATTATTATTATTATTATTATGAGACGTATTATAAAACAAAAGCAACATTAATTAAATGAATAAATGAATTAAATGAATCGCCAACCTTGGATAAAATGTATCCTAACTCCATAATCCGTGCCCTTCTTTGAGATTTCGCATTTTGATCTAAACACAATTTTCGTTCTTCATAAATAATATCTATTGTATTATCAATTTCAGATTCATCGAATTTAATGTGAGGTCTAACTTCAAGATCAGATAGATATGTTTCATATAGTGGTTGAAGCCAAGAAATGCCACGTAATTCCCAATCTTCGCTCAACGGAGGAAGAAGATTAAGTGATATTTTTTCGAGATTTGAATTTAAAATCTCTTCTTTAGTAAACGGAGAAACTTGATGCGCTACTCTTGTGAGGAATTTTGCTAATGTCTCCCAAAAGTTTGGAAATATAAATCTTCCGGATTCCCAAATACTTTTATGGTTTTCGTCTCCAAAACCATCAAAAGCCCCACTGGAAACCATCCAAAGCATTACTACTTCACAATACAAGAGCCAACCTTCTGAAGTATTAAACCCTTCTTGTAAAATAATATCTTCAAGATATTTGGACATAAATTGACACATGATGCTAAATGTAAGTCTAGTTTTTTCAAAAAATGCCGGATCAGTGTTTACACAGGATAAAGTGACTTGCCCAAGTGAAGAACCTTCTTTACTCCCATAATTATACATGCTAGAGAGATTTATAACTGCCATTTTCAAATAAGTTTCTAGCCATCGAGTTTCATTTGAATCATCCATTAAACAAGGACTTTCCCATTTATTTAATTTTTCTAAAAAGATCTTAAGAATATTTTCAAAATTCTCAAGCCCGATTTTAGTGAAAAGCATCCCGTGTAATCTGGAAAACAAGCATTTAATTGGTAACTTGGTCAAAACATCGACCGATTTAGTTTGAGAATTTTCTTTATACAAATAACCACGACGACCTTTTTGTTTATGCTTATTTGCTGTAAGATTTGAAAAACGTTGTCTATTTGATTCAAATAATGCGATAAGTGATTCGCGGGCAGCTAAGAAAGGTGTTTTTACCGAGAGACTTTAAAATGAGAGAGATATAGTTTTATCATTTCAACTGTGATGAAATTAATAGCTAAAGCGTAAAATGCATTACAAAATACATACCTTCTACAAAAATAATAAAGCGACTTAAATTCGTCGTGACTTGTAAGAATTCCCAAATGATGATAAAATTTACCTAAGAACAAAAAAATATCAAGTTATTTTAATGGAAAAGGAATTATTATGAACAATTATGAACATTTTGGCAACAAAACAGCATATCATATTAATTATAAATAAAAGCGTAAATATTTCCTTACCATTATTGGAATTAAGTTGAATACCTAAACGATACCAACGTGATGCATTTTTAGCCCAAAAATCTTTGTTCATTTCTTTATCTTCTGAAGTATTTCGGTTAATCTTATCGTCACTTAATCCAGAAAACAATTCATCTTCATTATTTTTTGAATTTGAATCATCTTCATTATTTTCACCATTTTTAGATTTTTTTTCTAGTCCATATGCCCAACGATATCTAGCAATATCTCCCAAACAATTAACACAACGTATCCACTTAGGAGGTTTGTTCTTATCAATGGGTTTGTCGTTTTGAGATATATCTAAAGCAATTTGCTTTAATAGCCTTTTATAAAAAGTTTCCGCTTCATCTAAAAAGATTCCGAATTGCTTTAAAATAATAGTGGAAGGAGACGAGTGATTCTGAGATTGCAAACGATCCATATTAATCGCATTGCGAAATCCCTCAATCAAAGTGTAAAAACCATTTTTCCAACATTTTGTCTCAATGTCCTGTTTCAAAGCCAACGAATAACTGAGTTTAATGTATTCAAAATAATTTTTTGCCAAACTACATTAAAAAAAAAATTAAAAATGAATTAAATGAAATTTAGAAATGAAATTTAGAAATAATAAAATTAGAATAAAAACTTTAAAATTCTATTCACCTTAAGTGCGCTTCAATCTTTTCTTGCCAATATTGTTCATCATAAAATACTTTACATGATGCAGGACTTCCATCAACATTAATTTTATTGAATTTTTCAACAATTTTTTCCGTTGACGCGATTTTCTTTGAAAGGAGTTTAATAGTTTTGGCAAGAGTTTCGGAATTAGAACCATCTTTTCGCATATTTCCATCAATCTGATCAAGATTCTTGTTTTTAGATTCATTGACATTCTTTGTGGGTTTATGATTATTATTCGGCGAGCTTGATTTAACTATAGAAGCTTGAGCAATAATATCGTTCCGTTTGATATTTACTTTAGACAAATCTTCCCGCTCAAATGTTTCGTCGTCATAATTAAAAAGTTTACGTCCTGGTGCATTGGCTCGACGAGCAGGAATAAATTCGTCGTCAACTTCAACGTTTTTCTTTGTCTTGGGTATCATTACAATAGGATCTTTATGTGGGTTATATAGGCGTCGCGTTGTTGCTGAGGGAGGAATATCACGCTTGTATTCATCAAGCTCTTCTGCACTAAGCGAATTAGAAGCTCTTCTGCCATAAGAAGATCCTTTAAATCTTTCTTCGTTAATTGACATTTTTGCGATAACAAAAGGAAATTGTTTAATTTGTTGATTCCGGTTTATATAATTTAAATCATGTGATAAAGTCAATTTATCGAATCACTTTTCCAACTATTACTAATTTTCTTTGAAAATTTTAAAATAAAATCTAAATCTTTAATATTCACGTCGCAAATTCTTTTTTCTTTATATATAAATTTAACCACTTCTTTCTTCATTGACTTGTGCAACATTTTAATCCTCAAAGAGTAAGCTTTAAAAATAATGTTATATTATCATTTATTATACAATAATTTTTTTAGATATCTTTCAGAAGTCATGGAAGAACATATTTAATTAATTGTTAAAATCATATTAAAAGAAATGTACTATAAAAAAAAAGAAAATTTATGATTTTTTTAATTAATTTTTATTTTGTCAGTTTTATGTTCAGTTTGAAGAGAAAACGACCTGCACACGTATTGAAGATGGCAAGAAAGCAAAAGTATCGTTTTTGATAGACCTACGGTTATTTTCTTGATACTTGTCATGTGGTATTCATCATGGAAATAATGTATATTAGTTGAATAACCATAGTTATATCAAAAACGATGCCTTTGCGGGCGGCAAGAAATATAGATAATGGTCTAACTACTATGATCGTCGGATGATCATTCCAGTAGCACAAATAAATCTGATCTGTGATTGAAAATGATTTAAATTGAACGAATTAAATTTTGTTATTCCCGAAAGTTCTTGGTCAAAGTATCGTTGGAAAGAAGTAAAAAACTTTGATGTTTCTAATAATTTTAAAAGTTCAGCAATGCGTGCTTTATTATCATTAACTTCTGATGGTGAAGAACAATCATTGAAAACTATAAAATTTTTAAAGAAAAAGCCAAGAAAAAACCCAACGAATTACCTATTGAGGTCTCATACTGTTCGACCTCATGTAGACAGAATTCCAAATGGTTCGATAAAGTTATATGCTTCCATATTAAGAATTCCACCCACTCTATGGTCTTTCTTTACAAGTATATTTTATGGAGGTAAAAGTCTTCCTAGATTATTGAGAATTTATAAAGGAAAGAAATTCGATGAGAACTCGAGTTTTAATAAAGTATTATGTTGGACGGATGAAATTAAAATCTCTGATATTGCAATTCCACGTAAAGCTTACGGTGTCACACTTAACGATGTCATGGTAAGTGAATTAATTATTATTATTTTATCAACATTCAAAGCTGATAATAATGTTATATTTTTGTCCTGATGGTTTTCTAATATTCTTCTCTTTATATAGTTAACGATAATTTCGCGTACAAATATGTAAATATTTTATTAGATAAAAAAAAATAATGCTTTTTACACCCATTTCTTTTCGAAAAACTAAAGATTAGAAATGTAACAATGAGCACGCAAGTATATATTAATGATCATTTCCTTTGATGTAAATGATTATTTATATTTAATTATAGAAATAATTATTTAACAACAAAATTGTTTCAATTTAATTAAGGTACATTTTGTTACATTTCAACAAAAGAAATGACCATGAAAGAAACAATTAAATAAATTAAATATGTTCACAAGAAAATGAACAGATTAAAACGAAGCCATTTTGCTTCATCGCAATATTTTATGATAAAATATTGTCCATATCGAAATTTATTTCGACCTATTATGCCAACTATTGGAACAAATGTTCCTGTAAGTAATAATTCTTGTCTTCCTTATTATTATTATTATTATTGAATTCAATTAGATTATTCTAATAATAATTTTGTTCATATTTTATAAAAAGGGACCATTTCATACTTTAACAATAGCTAATCAGAAAATAAACAAATTTATTGCGATCCCACCGCAAAATGGTCCAGAAGGTAAGTAATACAGTTAAAAGAATTTCTTTATTAAAATATTTAAATCACTAATTTTTTACAATTTATATTTTTTAGGATTCGAGATAGGGATTTTAAGTTATGTTGGTAAAAATAATATTGTATCACGAGGTAGCTAAACTAATTAACAGTGGATTTAATGAATTATTGTCAGAAGCACGAAAAGATTTGGGAATCGACTTAAATGAAGAATGAGAAGTTAAAACCAATAGAGAAATTATTTATAATAACATTAGAGTCACCGTATTCGTAAAAACAATTCATCATCATTATATTAGAATCATATTATATTGTTTAAACAATTTTTATTTGTATTTATTTTCATAAATTTTCATAAAAATTCTTGTGAACTAAAAAGTTAACAACAATTTTCATATTATTAAGATTAATACTGTTTTTTTGTGCCTTTACAGTTTAGTAAGTAATGAGTGATTGACTCAAAATTTATATTTTGGACTTTTCAGGCAGCAAAGAATAAGGGTTTAACAAAAACAATTACAATAAAGTATGCTTAAATTCACTTCAATCAATGATACTTATTATGCAAAGAATATCTAAATTTATGTGTAACGGTAGTAACTTTTTATTTACAATTCATTCAGAGAAGTTTAATTATTTATTGACATTGACAAGTAATTTGTTAATTTTTTACTAAGAGTCTTTGAAATTAGGTTTGTGAAAATGATCTTCAAGGATTAATTTAGTAAGAGGACAAAATTCAATATTTTCAATGCAATGATGATAATTACTTTTTTTTATTTTTTTGTCAAATGTTCGTGTGACCTTTTTGTCATCGGATCAGATATTACTAAAGTGCTTTTTTGAAATCCTATTTCTTTTATTTTCCCCCAATCAACATAATAAATATAATTAAAAATTATGGAAAATATGGAAAATATGGAAAATATTGAAAATTTTGAAAGAGTTCCATTGATCAGTCAAGAAAGTCCTGCTAATAGAAATATTGAAAAATACAAAAAATGGTGTTGCATTTGTGGTATTATAATTATTATAATTTCTATAATAATTGCAATAACAATTTTTGTAATAACAATAACACCAGAAGGATACTCAAACGATATTACGATAATTCCATATGAATATCAGTTAAGACATGATGGATTTTTCTTTAAATTTAATTATGTTATTGAAAGTTTACCAACCGAATTAAGGAGTAATTTCAAGAATAAAAATGATAACAAGTTTAAACAAAATTCATTTCCCAATGAATTTACAAGACTTGCAGAAATTATTCCAAATTTTTGGTCTTTTGATATATTTACTGTACAAGAATATCGATATTATCCAAATGATACTTTTTATAAAGTTTCTACTGCCAACGTAAAAATGCATTCTCTCTTTACTTCAGCCATTGATATAACATTCAACGCAGCAGATAATATTGATCCGGAATTAATAGAAGCTTGTGAATATAAAATTACATGGACTTGGATTATGAATGGTTATATTTGGAGAAAATGTAAAAATTCCAATGAACAAGAATTTACCAAAGTTTCATATTTCAAAGGGTTTACGAGTTGGGGATTAGAATTTTATGATTTGGATGGAAATATAAAATATGGATATACTTCCCAAACTGATTTTTGGTGGAATCATCATAAAAGGTAAAGATTTAAATTTTATTTTTATTTTTATTTTTATTTTTATTTTTATTTTTATTTGTTTTTTATTTGTTTTCTTATCATTATCGTTTAAATTTTGATTTTGATTATTTTTATTCTATTATCTTTAAATTTTCATCAGGGTTGTCGTAGTTTATCCATCAGCTCCATTTCCTCCAATTATACCTGCTTTATATTCAGTGTGTAATAATTACGTTAGAGATTTGAATAATAGGAATAGTAGGAATAAGAGAATAGATAATTGATTCGGATTTCTTTGGTTTGATTATAACTATTGTATTTTCTTTCTTCTATTATCTTTTTAGCCAAAAGCTAAAAATATATTTTTTCGATATTTTGGGACTTTATTTGTCTCACATTATTCTATTATTCTATCGGGTGGACCGTCAGTTATGCATATAAAACGGGAGATGATCATTAAGATCTAATACATTTTAGGATGTACAACATAAATTAGTAAATTATTAATAACCAAAAATTTATCTCTGTGAAGTAATTAAAAGAAACATCGAAAGGAAGATATGCATATCTGAGAATTTTTTCATTTTATTATCCTATTTTGAGTTGGCAAAATAAATCAGCACGTTGGTTCTCCTACCCCATTTTTATCCACTTTTTATATATTAAAATCATTAAAATTACATTTTTTCAAGATGACATATTTAATAATATTTTGTAAATTTTCTTATCAATAACTCATTCAAATTACATAAACAATTTCAAATGTCATAGTCATTAGTAATCTTTTTTCTATTATATTATATTTTTACTCTATCCCTGCATTCAATTGTAGACCAAATTCTTAACTAAAAATAAATAAAGTAATAAAAAAAAAGGAATTGTTCAAATTAAATCAAGATTACTTTTTGTGACATTTTATTTTTTGGTTTACACAAAATTCATTCATTTAGTACCCGGAAATTTTGTAATAACACTGATCTTTATTTGAAATCTTTGTCTTTTTATGAAATAAATAACTTACTTTCAACATCTTTCGCTCACTTTTATAATTCCTTCTAGACATTTTATTAACCAATATTCCGTTAAATATTATTTTATTTTTTTTTAAAAAAAATTTATTTTTAACTTAAAAAGACTGAAAAATTTGTCTTAAAATGCCTGAAAAATTTAACCAAAGATCAATAAACCTTTTATAATTGCAAAACGTTTGAGTTCTAAAATGTATGAAAAATCAAAAATTCCCGATAAGTTAAAGAAAAATACGCGCGTAAAAGCAACTTTGGCGTGTACATTTTGTCAATATCGTAAAATCAAATGTAGTGGTGTTAAACCATGTACTAATTGTATTAAGCATAAACAAGACTGTTACTATTTAAATTTACCAATTCGGCGTGGGCCAAGAAAAATGGATGTCGAAATAATTTTCTGTAAAGAGAAGAGAGTTGCGGACGCACACAGAGCGGAATCTTATCAAAAGAGGTTACAAATGAACAACTCTTCTCAAGAAAACGTACTAAAAACAAACTTGAACACTTTACAGCAGCCTGAAATTGCAAACCCTATTAACTATAATGACAGTTATCACATTTGCAATCATAAATATGATCAAGAATTTATTCCATTAAACAATATTACTCAAATCTCCCAATATCCAATAACTGAATATCCTTTAAACGTTAATAATACCGACTTTCAAAACGCAAGTGTTATGGCCGATCCTTTATTGCCTTCGCGTCCAATGATTTCAACGACAGAACGGTGTATCAATTTACCTTCCATCGACCAAGCTACTTCAACAAACAAAATCCTATCCCAAAATAATTTTCATCAAATGCAAACCCCTCAATTTTCTTTTAATCCGAATCTATTTAATGCATACAATACAAGTTCTCTTGAATCCGATTTTCGTTACGCTGAATCCGATTTTCGTTACGCTGAACCCGATTCTTATTTTAGTAACACTGAAATAGGAATTAATTTATTTCGACAATATTAAATTTTGTGGTTCCTATGAAAAAAACATTTTACTTTATTTTCATTTGATTAATTATTTTATTTTATTTTACTTCAATTATATTGAAATATGAATATATTTATCAAATCAATAAAAGATTTTATTAGCTGATCACAAGATATCAGATTTATTATATGATAGAGAGTAACCTTAAAAGAAATGATGTTTTCTGTGTTTTCTGATAAAAATTAATTATTGCGCAATTTCCGCATTTAGGTCAGTCAAAGACATCCAAATATGAATTATTTCATTAAATATAATATTACAAATAAACAAACATCGAACTAAATAGGGATCTGGAACTAACCTAAACTACTATTTTTTATGGAAAATTGGTTAGAATTATTATTCAAACGAAAAAATATATCAAGAGGGGGGAAAATGCATGCATAAAATTGAATTCCAAAAAAAAAAAAAAAAAAAATCGGTGAACTTTTTTTTGATGCATCCTATAAAATATATGCATAAATTTTCATTATAAGACTAGTTAAATTTTAGTTAGAATATTACAGAAAAGTGCCAAATGAGAATCGCATTCGAAAATTAATGATCTTTGAAAAAAAACCCTAAAGTGAAAATAATTATTGTCACCATGAATCTTATTTTCTTATCGTCTATTAATAAAAAAAGGAATTAGTTCGCTTTGTTTATATTAAGATGCCTTGTACGCCATCATAATAAAAGAAAAAGAGAAAAGTTTGAATCTCAAATGGCCTTCTTAAAAGAATATGTTTTGGATAATAGGAGATTTTGTATTTTTATTCATTAACGTATTAAGTATGAAATACGCGTACATTTTCTTCTACTTAATCGCGTCCTATTTTAGTAAATTAATGGACTCCGAAGAAAATTTATTCGTCACTTTATTTTATTATGTGCAAATATTTAGAAAATAAATCTATTCAGCTGATTAATATCTAGATGTAAATAGATTGAGAAATTCTCGGTGAATGCATTATTTGCATTTGCATTACATTATTAATAGTTAAATTATTGATATCATTCATCGCACTTAACATTACTTCATCGCATTGAATATTGCATCATCACATTATAAGTATGCAATAAGAAATATTTCGTACTATTATTTATTCATTATTTAATGTTTTGAAGAAATAAGTTTAAATATTTAATAAACACCAAACAAAATTTTCGAAAAAAAGGTTTTAACCTTTTATTGTTAAAGACATTTTTTTTGTGAATTATATTTCTTATAGAAAATTGTAGAAAATTTTCTTTACATTTGACACGCTCTAATATTAACTTTGTGTAACAAATTACGTAATATTTTTAATATTTTTATTATTTTTAGATCATCGTCAAACTAACCATATATATAGAATTAAATTTTGCAGAATAATATCGATACGTATAAATATAATGATAACCATCATTATTACTTATTTACTCTATAGTTCATGCGTGGACAAGATATTCTTAAAAAAGATGAATAATAAAAAGATAGAATCAAATATTAAAAGAATATTTTTTGTATCCATTAAATTCACAAGTTCTAAAATTCCATTGTTCCATTGAAATCACTGAAGCTTGAAATGATTCTTTTATCAATTTCCAATGTATAGTTGTCTTGAGCATTAAATCATATTTTGATGATGATAAAAAAAAAAGTATTATGAAAGCTTCTTTACTTTAATTTAGAGAAAACAATGTGCTAGCATTCCATGTACGTATAGCTAATATCATATCAAATCATAATCTTTATAGTATTCATTCAAGTATGAAATATTTCTGGGGTTAATAAAATGGCGAGCACACAAATTATATTATATAACATTCGCAANAACTAACCATATATATAGAATTAAATTTTGCAGAATAATATCGATACGTATAAATATAATGATAACCATCATTATTACTTATTTACTCTATAGTTCATGCGTGGACAAGATATTCTTAAAAAAGATGAATAATAAAAAGATAGAATCAAATATTAAAAGAATATTTTTTGTATCCATTAAATTCACAAGTTCTAAAATTCCATTGTTCCATTGAAATCACTGAAGCTTGAAATGATTCTTTTATCAATTTCCAATGTATAGTTGTCTTGAGCATTAAATCATATTTTGATGATGATAAAAAAAAAAGTATTATGAAAGCTTCTTTACTTTAATTTAGAGAAAACAATGTGCTAGCATTCCATGTACGTATAGCTAATATCATATCAAATCATAATCTTTATAGTATTCATTCAAGTATGAAATATTTCTGGGGTTAATAAAATGGCGAGCACACAAATTATATTATATAACATTCGCAAAGAATGTACAATTATTTAGAAAGTTCAAAAGTTACTTATTATTACTTGCCTTGGGAAAGTCTACTAAAATTAAAAGGTGTTTAGCTTCAAGTAATAACTAGAGACAAAAGAATGGAATATAATTATATTGAGACAGGACAGGATTTATAATTATTTGCATTATATAGACCACGAACCTGATATTACAACAGGATTACCTTCACAAAGTGATTTAACACGATCGATTCCTAAAAGCGAGATAACGCGATCAGGATATTCCACATCAAGAAATTTACTGTCAACTTCTTTAACAACTTCAATTATATTTACAAATTACTAAACAAGTTATACTTTTGCAAAATCATATATTTCAGTTTATATTGTAAGGCAAGGATAACATTGATTAAAATATTGTTTTAGCATAACTGTCTGATTTTACAGCTGTGAGAATTTCCTCTCTTTATATATATTAACCTCAAAAGACCTAATGCTAAAGATATTATTTAAATGCTCAGGACATCATAGTATTCAAGAAATTACTATAGTACTATTTTATTAACATTACTACTACAGGATATTACTTGTTAGCATTTCTGTAATAAGCAAATAAAGAAATAAATACGGATAAAATATAACTAATTAGAAGAAATTTGTGGATAATATAGAAATTATATAATACTGGATTAAATGTCACTTAGATATTTCTATTGGCAACAATATTATATTTTGGTATGTATATATATATATCATATACATATATCATATATATGTATTACATAAATCAAATAAAATATAAAAAAATATTCCTACTTCACAAAGTAAATTTATAAATATCAAAGATGCAATTTTTAATCATTTGAAAATCGACATTTAGCATTCATTTAACGACATTAAGCAATATTAGAATTTAACAATATTAAGTGATATTAGATACAATACAGTTGGGAGGATTGGAGAATTAGAGAATCACAATTAAATAATTTATTTATTTAAATACTTATTAAAACATTTAACGAGTAGAAGATCAAAATTTAACTGTAAAAATAACCAATCAGAAATTATTCTATTTTATCCTTCCGACATCTCCGGCAAGGTCGGGTGAACGTTTTTCTAAAGGTTTTTATAATTTTATATGTATATAAAAATTATTAAATAAATAAATAAATAAATAAAGGTCGTCGAAGAGTTTTATTTAGAAAATACTATAAAATGAATGTTTTTATAATTATAACTCTTGTTTTTATTTACCTTTATTGAAAAATTTTCCCATTTTGAGACTTTCCGGTGGTGGAAGTGAAGTCGGAGTAGGAGGAACAGTAGAAGCAAGTGATGATGCAGCAAAATAAATAATAAGAGTGAGCGAAATAGCCAATTTTATGAATTTCATTTTAACACTAATATATTTTATATTTATATTCTGTATTTATATACGTAACGTATTAATAAGTTTATATCTTTTTTTCTCGAAAATGAAGGAAAGAGAGGTAGAGATTTTTGAGATAAGAACTTTTATTTATTTATTTATATCAATAAAACAATTTTGTTATACAAAATTAAATACGACATAAACTGTGATGCAAAATTATGAATATTCAATATATTCAAGTTTCTTAATGGCTAAGAATGCAAAATGCAAAATGAATGCAAACAGGCGGTAATTATCATTCATTGTTAACTTTAATTTAATCAAATAATAATAATTTAATTTTATTTTTCAAATTAAATATTAAGATATGAAAATTTTAGTAGTAGATAAATAAAAATAATAAATATGTATGAGTTTAACTGGTTACTTCAAAATTGGTTGAAACCTAAATTAATAAAATATTTTCAATTAATCATTTATAATTATTAAAAGAAATACTCTCCAAATGTATATAACATATATATACCTTTCTTAATAAATGTTCTCCATATATTACAGGTTCATGATGTTTAATGGGATCAATATCTAAACATGGTTGAAGTGGTTCAATTTTTGCTTCGAAATTTGGTTCATAAAAGAATGGAACACTATGATGATGAAAAATTTAAAGAATAAATAACACACTTTTTATTTAAAAAAAATACTGAAAATTTTTTATAAAGTGAATAAATGCTTACGAAACGCGATAGTTATTTTCTTTATGAACAACTCTATGTAAAGTACTTTTATATACATTATTTGTCCAAACCTGATGATTAATGAAGTTGTAAAGATATTAAATAAAAGATTAAAATGTTTATAACAAATATAAATCAAGAAAAAAAAATTCAAAAAAAAAATTCAAAAAAAAATTCAAATTATTAAAATTAATTAAAAAGCTTACATTCAACATATCACCAATATTTACAACAAAGGTACCAGGTATATGTTCAGCATTAATCCATTCACCTTCTTTAGTTTGTACTTGAAGTGCTCCTTTAGTGGAATCCTATGTATATTTTGAATTTTGAATTAAAAAAACAAAACGAATAAATTAAATATTAAATTAAAAATAAATATCCAAAGTTTTAATAAAAGGCAATTAAATAAGAAAAAATAACCTGATTAAGAAACGTTAAACATCTTTTTCAAAAAAAAATGGTTATTCAAAATTTAAAATGTTGTTATTCCCAGAGGCCAAAATCTTTTATTTTGGAATTAAAAGAATCTTACCCATAATCTATTTATTTATTATTTATTTATTAGTTAGTTATTTATTTATTAGTTTGATTAATATTTCAAATTATCATATAAAAAAATTTATCTCGTATAAAGCAGTCTTCTAAATATTAATTTTGTTACCTGTATGTTCACCGCAACTAATTCCAACACGATTTGTACTTTCTGCACTTTTCAATGGTGGATATCCAATAACTCTCATAACCCTTTACGATTCAATAATTCAATAATTCAACAATTTAAAGATTAAAAAAATTAAAAATAAAATAAAATGAAATAAAATAAATATAGAAAATTTATAAATTTACATACCAAAATGAATCATCCAAAAATTGTTCAAAATAATTTTCCTCCAATCCAAGTCCTAACGCGATCGCACTCATTACTTTTGAACCTAATTCTTTCATGTGTTCGGTATATCTTTCAAAAACTTGTTGAAATTCTGTTGGATAAGTTGGCCATTGATTTTGACCTCTTAGTGGAAGATTGTTTTTAGCAAGGTAATGATCACGAGAAATTGGTTTGTAAAAATCGAGAGCCTAAAAAAAATCAAAAATAATAGTTACGATACTACGGATATTGCGCCATTATAATATAAAAAAATGTATTTACTTCATGCCAATCTTTTTGATATCTTGTAACGTTCTCTCCGAGCCTTTGATAACCTCTTTACAGAATTTTGTAAGAAAAAAAAAGGAATTGTGAATTGATTCGATATATCAATTAATAAAATTAATAAATAAATTAATAAATAAATTAATTAATAAAATTAAATTAATAAATAAATTAATAAAATAAATAAATTAATTAATAAAATAAATAAAATAAATAAATTAATTAATAAAATTAATAAATAAATAAATTAATTAATAAAATTAATAAAATAAATAGAATTAATAATATTCCCAAAATAAATTACCTAGCCATATCTTCATTAGCAATACTCAATTTCATTTTTTCTTTATCATCCAACTGAAAAAATTCATTTCCTAAGTTTAAAACTTGATCAGAAATTTCCCGAGGAACATTATGTCCGGTTAAATAAAAAAATCCAACATCACGACAAGCTTCATGAATTTTTTTGGCGGTTTGAATTTTCAATTCTGGTCTATTCTTAATGATTTCGTCATCACCATCATCATCAGGTGCAGTAAACGCGGAAATATCAATTATTGGAAGATTAAATGTTTTTGATAATGAGGGCATTTCAATTACAATTGAAATTAAATGAAATCAAGTGAAATTTATTAAAAAAAATTTTCGAAATCCCTTTTTTTATTAAAAAGGCAGTATTTTCGTTTTCGTAGAATGAATATATAAAAAAAGGAAGATAACGAGAATTAAGGTTGATCGCGTGGTAAAAAATAACATATGAAATTCGTATTATCAAATTATCGTATCTTTATTATTTAACAAACTAATCGATTGGTTTACCCTATCTTTGAATAGAATATAAATAATAATTAGCAAATGAGAAAATTTTTGGTTTATGTCATTATTAATGTACTCAATTTTACATATTAGGTTTAAAAAATAATTTTCTTTTAAGTGATCACAATATAATGAATGGAATCAAGCAAAACTGTATTATTCGTGATTTTTTGATAAATGGAAAAAAGTTAACTAAACGCGGAGAACGGTTATCAATTACTAGAATGGATACTTTATTTAAAGACATATTCAGTTAAGTGGATTGATAGATCTATTCTGGTATGGGATATATTAAAAAATTAGAACAAGTAATTTTAAGCATAAATGAAGATTTCTTAAATTATTTAGACTGGAAACACATAAATTAATACTGTAAATCAACATATGAGTTGAATAAACATTATCGAGATTATACAAAAAAAAAAAAAAATTCAAATTAAGAAGTTGAAAAATCCTTTAAAAACAAAAGATTTTGGGGAACTAATTAAGGGAAATAGGACAAATTTAATAAATCCAACTCCTGAGAATGATAAAAATTTTGAAATGGAAATACTTCTACTTTAAGTATTGATATTCTCATACATTATATTATTTTTATTTTTATTTTTATATTAAAAAATATTACTTTATTTAAATATTTCAANTCAAGCAAAACTGTATTATTCGTGATTTTTTGATAAATGGAAAAAAGTTAACTAAACGCGGAGAACGGTTATCAATTACTAGAATGGATACTTTATTTAAAGACATATTCAGTTAAGTGGATTGATAGATCTATTCTGGTATGGGATATATTAAAAAATTAGAACAAGTAATTTTAAGCATAAATGAAGATTTCTTAAATTATTTAGACTGGAAACACATAAATTAATACTGTAAATCAACATATGAGTTGAATAAACATTATCGAGATTATACAAAAAAAAAAAAAAATTCAAATTAAGAAGTTGAAAAATCCTTTAAAAACAAAAGATTTTGGGGAACTAATTAAGGGAAATAGGACAAATTTAATAAATCCAACTCCTGAGAATGATAAAAATTTTGAAATGGAAATACTTCTACTTTAAGTATTGATATTCTCATACATTATATTATTTTTATTTTTATTTTTATATTAAAAAATATTACTTTATTTAAATATTTCAAATATTCCTGTTAATTTAATATATTTATTATTATTATGAAATTCATTTAGCATTGATATAATAAAAATCTCTTAAGACTAGGTGTATATATGTAATAGTATGAATTCACCATCATTCATATGATTATGTTTTTAATTGAGATTTTTGATTATAACAAAATGTTGAATACTTTTTAAATAAATGAAATAATAATTTGTTTTAATAAAATATTTTATTCGCCCAAAACATTACTATTAGCACATTAATTATTACATAGCAGTTTTTTTTTTGATAATTTCTTTCTTTCAACATATTTAGATAACACTTTCTCTAAAGAATTTTATCAAATAATAATTATCAATTATTAAATTTTAAACGAGATCATAATGAGATCATATTTTGATTCATTTATTAGAAATTTTCTTAAATTCAGAATTATATAACATGTTAGAATGATAAAACGATTATTATTATGTAACTCGCTTTTTAGAAACACTTTATTACCTTAGTAAAAAATTCCGCAATGCAGCAGAAATTAGTAGCAAAAAAATAAGAATAATTTCCAAAGATCTTTCCGAATTTTTTTTTTTTTTTTTTAAAAAAAATAATAATAAATGCTATTACAACGGAATTTAATTTTTTTTTTTTAAAAAAAAAAAATTATAACTCTATTTTCCTTTAAAAGAGTCGGGGTCCAATATATCACTGATATATTATATTTTAACTCTGGGTATTCTAATAATAAAACTTTGTGAATTTAATTTCGGGATCGACGGTTACGAGGGATTTTATTANATAATTTCTTTCTTTCAACATATTTAGATAACACTTTCTCTAAAGAATTTTATCAAATAATAATTATCAATTATTAAATTTTAAACGAGATCATAATGAGATCATATTTTGATTCATTTATTAGAAATTTTCTTAAATTCAGAATTATATAACATGTTAGAATGATAAAACGATTATTATTATGTAACTCGCTTTTTAGAAACACTTTATTACCTTAGTAAAAAATTCCGCAATGCAGCAGAAATTAGTAGCAAAAAAATAAGAATAATTTCCAAAGATCTTTCCGAATTTTTTTTTTTTTTTTTTAAAAAAAATAATAATAAATGCTATTACAACGGAATTTAATTTTTTTTTTTTAAAAAAAAAAAATTATAACTCTATTTTCCTTTAAAAGAGTCGGGGTCCAATATATCACTGATATATTATATTTTAACTCTGGGTATTCTAATAATAAAACTTTGTGAATTTAATTTCGGGATCGACGGTTACGAGGGATTTTATTAATAATGATTTTAAGGAAAAGTAATTATTTTATTAGAGTGACAGGCAGTTACTTTAATTACATGAGAAAGAAAGAGACATGAAAAATGAATTGAATAAAATTTTAAATTCTTCCAAAGCCACTCATGCTCCTTTAAATTTATTTTATTTATTTTTTAAAATAATTTAATTTTTTCTTTTTTTTTGTTACTGCGCGTGTGACTGTTTTTTTTATGCTTTTTAAAAATAATGATATGGTATTAGGATGTGATAAAAAATAAATTTAATAATTGCAATAATAATTTAATAATTTTTGTTAATAATAAAGTATGTATAGATAGTTTGTGTATTAACGAAAAAATTCATCTTGAATATTTTCTAAAATCGAATGCAAAAGTCCAATACGTAAATTTAATATTATTGACAAAGAATTAATCGACTTCTACCCTTTCGGCACGGTTTTTGTCATGATCTTTTTGATCTTTTGCAGTTTCCTCTTTGAACTTTTCAATATTTTCAATGGAAACTTCATAAATAATGGTTGAAGGAAAATAGTTCCTGTAATTGTAAATAAGCAAATTAATATTTTCGTTAACATTAGCTTAAACTAATGTATACAAAGTTTTTTAATATAGACTAAATTCAAGCATACTTATTATTGCGATCAATAAAGCCAAAGTAGTCACAGAGAAAATTTTTTTTCGGTAATGAAAACGAGATTTCGATGATTGCAATGACTTGTGCCCGTGCCGTGGTCCATTCAGCATTTATACGTTGGTTTATATTTTGATAGACATCATTTACAAATGCAACTGTCAAAGAAAAAAGAATATCAGTAAGAAATTGCTAAGGAAAAAAAAAGAAGATTTTGGCGAATTCATACTCAAAAGATTCATGATTATTATGGCCGTAAAGAATGAGAAAATAATCTTGAGTAAAACCGGAAAGATACTATCCCACGAACTCAGACCATCATATCCAGCATTTAAAAAACCCGTCCAAGTATTTTCAAGTGAATTTTCATATTTTTCAAACTTATTTTCTTCAAACGCTTTCGTCTCAACATCAAAATTAGTTGGGATGGATGAAAAAAGAATCAATAATGAATGGGCAATGGCGAATACAATCATCGTTAAAAGAATAAATAGCCACCGAACCCCTCTGCAAATATGCACAATAACTGCACGGTAAAGAGGTTAATAGATTTGTAAACCTTCAGATAGATTGTTTTTGAGATTCTTACCAATGATGAAAATTCCAATATTCTTGAAGAAAACTAAATTTGCAATGAGCAATATCCATGATAAAAAGATCACGAAAGCTCGGGCTATGACGACATACCGCATAAATCTTAATGACAGGAACTCAAACCGCATCAACCGCATCAACCGCATCAACCGCATCAACTCCAGAATCCCAGTAAAAAAAATAAGATATATGTTATGGTTAGGAGGTAGGTTGAAGATACCTTAATAAATCGGCGTAAAACTCCATTCTTATAAAGTATAATAACAGTTCGGGCTACAATTGGAATTGTTATTGCTGTCAAAATCGTACATACAATCATTAGTTGTTTGCAAATGGTATCATGAATATCTTCGGTAATCTTAATGGTGTCACTAATTCTGCTCAACGTAGGTGTTATTAATTATCACAGAATCAATTGCTGTTATATCCTTAATCGCCGTAATCGCCGCATCATTAATTGCAACCACGGACCTTTTGATTATTGCCTCATCAAACGCTTTGTAATAAATCGCCCAATAAATCGTTTCAATATCACTTTTAATCTCCGCAGTTTTTGTCATGTTATTCGTATCATTAATGTCATTAATTGTCATATTCATTGCTGCAATATAGCTGTTAATTGCTGCATTCATAACTTCCTCACTATATTCAACAATTGCCCGATCTTTTTTGGTTGATATAATAATCGCCGTGTTAAAAAGTAAGAATAAAATAAAATATAAAGAAATACACGTTAAAAAACTTTTCCTTGCAAAGGCATGCCACTTGTACTTAACAATAGCTTGGAAATATTGAGACTTAAATATCTTGGAAGAAGCATGATCATCTTGAAATACTTCAGCTATAGGGGTACCGGAAAGGATAAATTTAGCAAAGGGACTTAAACCGCGGGGGATAATGATATTATCATCCTTAGGATAGGTACATAGGCCAGGTAGTGGAACATAGCATAATGTGGCATAGTGTCGAGGTCTCTTTTCAAATCTTGTTTGTATAATAATATAATTACAATTAGTACATTTCCTATGGAACATATGACAAAAAAAGGGAAAAAGATGACATATTACAAACCCGTCAAATATTGATGAAGGCAACGTATTGTCACTAGGAAACTTGTAGCCCCAAAGTTCTTCACGAATTGAAATGAATTTTTCTTTTTTGCACCATTCTGATGGAACCTTAGAGTAGTTTAACTGTTTTGAAAGTTCACCCACTATATTTTTGTAAGACCCTTTAATGAGTTCTGGAAACAAATTAGAAACCACAAGCATGAATCTGTACTCTTTATTTTTGTTCTTTTCCATACAATAATCAATAACCTTCTGAATTAACTCGTCATTTTTATAATTAATATGGGACTCATCATAAATTGTCGGATTAATAAAAGGATCACTTTTCTTGATACAAATTTCATCTAAATTGGCATTTTTCATTAGATATTTTATTAGTGAATCAATATCTTTAAAATCTTCATACACCCAAACTTTCTGCAACCCTTCGACTATAGACTTTATATCTGATTCATTTAATTCATCTAATTTTACAGATTCATCTGATTTTTCGGATTCATCTGATACGTTCATATTTATCGTCAGAATATTTTATAAATTTAGAGAAAATTTTTTTTCGGGGGGGGGAGAAAAATGATTAATTATATAATATTGTATTTTATTTTAACGTAGTTTATTATAGAATTCTAGTTATTATTCCCGTTTCGTCTTGTCACGGGTGATCACGGCGTCGGATTCTTTTGTCCAATTGGTGAGTCTAGGAAGAAGAATGCCAAAACATTTGTCCAAGATACTCTTTTTTGGAATTAATGAAGAATTCGGGATCGATCGATTTTAGACCACCCGCCCTACGAATAAGTGGCATTTATGTTTTTTGAAAAAAAATAAAAAAATATCGCCCAAGCCACTTCGGGAATCTTAAAAAAAAAGAACAAGATCTTATCCTGTACCGCAGGGTTAAGGTTACAGTGGTGCCGAAATTATTTTTATATGCCGAAATTATTTTTATATGCCGAAATTATTTTTATATGACGAAATTAATTATTGATTACTATAAATACTTCACATATATATTTATACGCAAAATTATTTTGGGGTCCGAAACCCGAAATTAAAATTGGAGTCAATCCTTAGCTCATTGGATTCCCCTCATTGAGGTGAACATTTTGGTGGTTGTTTTATTCAAATTGGACTTCTCTACACAAAGTTATTAACCAAAATATTTATTTTATAAATAGGTAAATCTCTATCATGTTATATGGAGTGGTTTCACTAACCTGTGATCCGATTTTAGCGATTTATAGCTCATTAGATTCTCCTTATTGAGGCGAACATTTTGGTAGTTGTTTTATCCAAATCGAACTTCTCTACAAAATTAAAATAACAATCCTATAGATTATCAAATTTGTTTTAAATAAAATAAAATGTCAGTGATATAAATTTTGACCAATCAAATGATTTTGGCATTTTCGGTATGCCGAAAATATTTTTGGCTGCCATAATTCCGGCACCATCTATAGTTAGGGTTAGGAGTAGCAATACGCGACAGAGTGTCAACATTGGAGTGATATTTTCCAGGTTTGTAATTTGTAGGTGTATTTATTACCGCGTGTCACACCTTTCGAATATCGATTTTTATGAATACGAAACCATATTTGTCACCAAATATTCGTCACATATAATTTGTCTCATGAAAATACACGTGAGATAATTCTGATCACATGATAAATTGATTAACCTCATTATAGCGTGTAGTACTATAAAAAAATTGCTAGTTTTTAATTTAATTTTTTATCCAAATCAGTTAAATCACATAAATTGTTTAACTATAAAATATTTTTTATTTATGTTGCACCTACATTTTTCTACATTTCCCTTATTTTCCTTTTGCATTTCAATTTGTTAGTTTTTTTTATATTAATAATTAATTAATTATTTATTTTTATTTTTATTATTTTTTTTTTAATATCACTTTCATTATTTTTTTTTTAACATCATTTTCATTTTCCTTTCTTTCTTTCTCAAACAATCATCATCAAAAAAAATTATATTATAATTTTTATATACTTTGACACTCTTTTAAAAAAGAAAAACTTGATTAAAATAACAAAAAAAAATGGAGAGCAATGCGAACTTTCCAAATAAGAATAATTCAAATAATTTAGCATTAATGGAATTAAATAGGGAGGCGAATATAAATAATATAAATAATATCGATAATATAAATAGTATAAATAATATAAATAATATAAATAACAATAAGAATCAGAATTCAGATGGTAAGTAAAAGATTCAAAAAACTATTTCTTCTACTTATAATTCTTAATCATTCAATTATTTAATCGACCAATTTAACACTAACACTAATGATGATGAATTATTATTTATTATTATTAATAATGAAGATGGACAAGAATATATGGAAATGTCAGGCGTTTCTAAAGTTTCTCAACATGGAACTTTTATTAATGAATCATCATCCTCTCCTTCTTCTTTTTCATCAAAATTCATAAATGATCAAAACGATTATTTTGGTAAAATAATAGAAGATAATGGTGATGACTATAATGATACAGCTACATCATTAAATAATAATGAGCGACATGGATTTTCAAATTTCAAAAGAAAGAATAGTACTCTAAATAATAATAATAATAATAATAATAATAATAATAGTAGTAATAATAATAATAATGGAAATAATAATATTATTATTGAAAATTTGAAATCTCGAAAACCTCTCATTGCTTCTAATAGTATCAAAAGGATGAGTAAATTAGTTTCCCGGGCTTCAACTCGAGTTGTTAATTTTAGTAATTCTACAGAAAAATCAATAAAGATCAATAATGATAATAACAATAATAATAATAATAAACATAATGATAACAATAACCATAATCACAATATTCATAATCATCATCATCATAATAATAATGGAAATAATAATTATGGAAATAATAATAATGGAAACAACATAAATAGCATAAATAGCACAAATAACATTGATAGGAAATCATCACCTGATCTAATAGCTGATGATTATTCAATATTTCAAAAAGAACCATCAATGCATTCAAGGCATTCAATGAATGAACATTATTATTCTTCTTCTTCTTCAAATGATCCTTTGGGTGGAAAGTCACTTTTTATCTTTGGTCCAAATCATCCAATTAGGAGATCTCTTTATTTCATTTTGAATAATCCGTAAGTAGTAATTCATTTTTTCATTTCATTCTAATTATTTATAAATATTTTTAATTATAAAATATTTATATTATTATTAAAATTATATACATAAAATAATTAATAATTTAGATGGTTAGAAACCTTTATATTATGTTTAATTATTATCAATATTATTTTATTGATTGTTGATTCTTGGACTCCTCCACCTGAAGGTGTTAATCCCCGTAGAACAACTTGGGGAAGTTCTATTATTGATTATATGTTATTGATAATTTTCATTATATATACGTAGGTAACTTAATTTATTAAATGAAGACATTGATTTTTATTTTTTATTTTTTTTTTTATTTATTTATTTTTTTTATTTTCTATTTTTTTTATTGGAATTTAAAGATAATAATTTATTTCTTCTTCTTCTTCTTCTTTAGATGTGAGATAGCTGCTCGAATAATCGTTTCTGGATTTATTATTAATCCTAAAGAAGTTTCATCATCATCACATTCTCCTCCTCTTCCTTCATTATCATCATTATCACCACCCTCATCATCTGATTCAAAGTCAATAAATAACAATCAATACGTTTCACGAGTTATCACCCAAAATTTAGGTTTCAAATCNTTTGGTCCAAATCATCCAATTAGGAGATCTCTTTATTTCATTTTGAATAATCCGTAAGTAGTAATTCATTTTTTCATTTCATTCTAATTATTTATAAATATTTTTAATTATAAAATATTTATATTATTATTAAAATTATATACATAAAATAATTAATAATTTAGATGGTTAGAAACCTTTATATTATGTTTAATTATTATCAATATTATTTTATTGATTGTTGATTCTTGGACTCCTCCACCTGAAGGTGTTAATCCCCGTAGAACAACTTGGGGAAGTTCTATTATTGATTATATGTTATTGATAATTTTCATTATATATACGTAGGTAACTTAATTTATTAAATGAAGACATTGATTTTTATTTTTTATTTTTTTTTTTATTTATTTATTTTTTTTATTTTCTATTTTTTTTATTGGAATTTAAAGATAATAATTTATTTCTTCTTCTTCTTCTTCTTTAGATGTGAGATAGCTGCTCGAATAATCGTTTCTGGATTTATTATTAATCCTAAAGAAGTTTCATCATCATCACATTCTCCTCCTCTTCCTTCATTATCATCATTATCACCACCCTCATCATCTGATTCAAAGTCAATAAATAACAATCAATACGTTTCACGAGTTATCACCCAAAATTTAGGTTTCAAATCAGCATTTCTTCGACATTCTTTTAATCGACTTGATTTAATAGCTGTAACATCTTATTGGATAGATTTATTATTCATCTTTTTTGGATTACAACATTTTTATTTATTTAAATCATTATCAACTCTTAGAAGTTTAAGACTTTTAGCCATAACCAGTGGTGGATCCACTATATTACAATCATTGAAAAAAGCTGCTCCATTATTAATAAATGTGGCTTCTTTCATTGGTTTCTTTTTCGTTCTTTTCAGTATTATTGGTGTGCAAGCTTTTAAAGGATCATTAAGTAGACGTTGTGTATGGATTGATCCAAATAATGTTAGGAATTATACATTGGAAGATCAATATTGTGGTGGTTATTATAAAGATGATAATATTTCTTATCCATTTGTTGGATCTTCTTTGTCTTATGCCAAAGGATATATTTGTCCTGTTGGACAAATTTGTACGGTAAATTAAAATCTAGATTTTATAAATATATTTTATATACTCAAATATTTACTTTTACATTTACTTTTACATTTACTTTATATTTATTTTATATTTGTTTAAAATAGGAAGTAGGAAATCCTTCAAATGGTTTATATTCTTTTGACAATGTTGGATTTTCCATGATATTAGTTTTTCTTATTGCATCAAGTAAGTTTTAAAAATTCATTCAATTCATTCCATTTCATTCATTCAATATTAATTAATCAATATTTTAAATTCATTTATATTTAGCATCAAATTGGTCAGATCTTATGTACAAAATAATAGATTCTGAATTTATGTGGTCATGCATATTTTTCATAATAGCTATTATTGTATTAAATTTTTGGTTACTCAACTTATTCGTAGCTGTAATAACTAGTATGTTTGCAAAAATTCGTGAAGATAGTGCTTCTCATTCCGCATTTACTTTAAAAAAGCAAGTTTTTTTTTTTTAATTAATTAATTAATAATCATTTTTAGATTATAAGTTTATCAATTTTTATCATTCATTAAATAATAAATAAATATTATAATATAATTTTATAGATCAACTCCTATTTTACTAGAAGAAGAGGAAGGATGGTCTTTTCAAGATGGTCATAAGAAATTAAGAACCAATTGGTTATTTAGATTTATGAGAAAAATAAAATATATTTGGATAATGTGTATATTTTTAGATTTATTTGTTATGGCATATAGAGCAGCTTATATGAGTCCTGAATTTGCTGCATTTTTGGGTAAATTTTTATTATATAATATTTTGAATATTATTTATAATTATTATATCAGATATACTAACTGTAGATATATTTATTTATTTATTTATTTATTTATTTATTTATATTTATATTTATATTTATATTTAATTAGATCGTACCGAATTAATTTTCACAATAATCTTAGCCATTGAAATATTTTTAAGAATTTGTTCATATCATCCAGATTATTCTCAATTCTTATATTCCAAGAAAAATACTGTGGATTTTTTTTTGGTTGTGATCACATGTGCTATCCAAATTCCAGTAGTTAAAAATTCACCAGCTTATTCATGGTTAACGGCATTTCAAATTGCTAGAGTTTATCGTGTTGTAATTGCAATTCCTCGATTAAGAAATATGTTGATGAGAGTGTTGGGAAGTGTGGCTGGTATTGCAAATTTGATTTTCTTTATTTTGATGGTAAATCTATTTGCTGCAATAGCCGTAAGTAAATTTTTATTCTTCTATTTCTTTATTATTTCTTTATTATTTTATTCTAATTATTATTATTATTATTATTATTATTATTATTATTATTATTATTATTATTATTATTATTATTATTATTATTATTATTATTATTATTATTATTATTATTATTATTATTATTAGGGATTACAATTGTTACAGGGATTTATTCCAAATGATGGCACAAATCTAATTACTTTTGCTGACATTTTCAATAGTTTTATAGCATTTTATCAGGTAAATTATCCATTTTGTATTCATCTTATATCCATCTTATTTCTTTTTTTAATAACAATAATAATAACAATAATAAATAAATAAATAAATATATTATAATTCATTAGCTATTTTCTGGATCAGATTGGACAACAGTATTTGATAATGTATTGGAATATTATTCTGAACTTGGGAATACCGTGACAGCAATTATAGCTGCTTTATTCTTAATGATATATATCGCTATATCCAATTGTAAGTAAAAAAAATATTATATTGTGCTTTTTTTTTTTTGTTTATTTTTCTCATCACTTATTTTATTTTTTTATTTATTTTACATCCACTTATATTTTTTTTTTTAAAAAAAAGTTATCCTATTAAATATGTTTGTCGCCGTGGTAGCAGAAAATTTTGAAATTGTTGAAGAAGAAAAACATATAAAACAGATTCAAGCATTTAAACAAAAATCCGTTCCATCGGTAGATAAAGATGATATCATGTATCGATGGAATTTTTNATAGCATTTTATCAGGTAAATTATCCATTTTGTATTCATCTTATATCCATCTTATTTCTTTTTTTAATAACAATAATAATAACAATAATAAATAAATAAATAAATATATTATAATTCATTAGCTATTTTCTGGATCAGATTGGACAACAGTATTTGATAATGTATTGGAATATTATTCTGAACTTGGGAATACCGTGACAGCAATTATAGCTGCTTTATTCTTAATGATATATATCGCTATATCCAATTGTAAGTAAAAAAAATATTATATTGTGCTTTTTTTTTTTTGTTTATTTTTCTCATCACTTATTTTATTTTTTTATTTATTTTACATCCACTTATATTTTTTTTTTTAAAAAAAAGTTATCCTATTAAATATGTTTGTCGCCGTGGTAGCAGAAAATTTTGAAATTGTTGAAGAAGAAAAACATATAAAACAGATTCAAGCATTTAAACAAAAATCCGTTCCATCGGTAGATAAAGATGATATCATGTATCGATGGAATTTTTATCGATATTTTGAAGCTAAACCGAAAGCAATTTCGGTTGATAGTATCCCTTCTTATTTAATTTTACCTACCCAAAAAAGTCGTGTTAGGGATTTCTTAAAAGAAAATCAAGAAATTGAAAAAAAGGTAAAATATTAAAATATTAATTATTATAATAATCTATTATTATTATTATTATTATTATTATTATTATTATTATTATTATTATTAAAATATTTATTAACTATTATAATTATTATTATTATCAAAATATTGTTGATTATTGATTATTGATTACAGAATCAACCAGATCGTGATTTAATGGAACCATCAGATAACCTTATTATTCGAATTAAAAGGTTTTTTGGTTATTATGTTGAAGATGATGAAGTAGCTTTACTTGAACAAAAATCAGAAAGGCCAAGTTTGCACTATGAGGAAACTAAAGGAAATGTTGATACAATGTAAGAAATAATTTTTTATCTTAAAAATAATTTTATTTCATTTTTAATAATTTCATTTTAAAATAATTTTATCAGAAATGAACCAGTAACGGAACAACAACAACAACAAAACGAAACATTTATTGATGATTATCAAGAACGTCAAGCTCTTAAAGCTGATTTTATTGCAGCTCATCCTGATTATGATGCTTCCCTTTGGCTTTTTTCTTCTCGTAATCGTTTCAGACGTTTTTGTCAACGTTTGGTACCTTCCAGTTATGGTCGACGTATTCAAGGTTTACCTCCTTCACAAACTTTAAGTTTTATATTTAGTGCATTCATTTATGCTTGTATCGTGGCAAATGTTATCCTGGCTACTATCGTGGTTCCTTCTTATCAAAAACAATATTTTCAAGAAAATGGTGGACTCCGAAGAATCACTTGGTTTTGGGTTACCGACGTTATATTCACAATAATATTTACCATGGAAATTTTAATTAAAGTAATTGCCGATGGATTCTTATTAACCCCAAATGCTGTTTTACTTAATGTTTGGAATGTTCAGGATTTATTCGTACTCACCACTTTATATGCTAATATCATTATTGGTCCAACTAGTAGATTTGGGGCTCCAAGAATTATTCGATCATTTAAATCACTTCGAGCATTAAGATTAATTAATTTAAATAACAAAATTAAAAATACATTTTATTCCATTTTAATAGCTGGGGCTCCACGAATTTTTGATGCATTATTTTTAACCCTTTGTTTAATTATTCCATTCGCTATTTATGGTACAAATAATTTTGCTGGATATTTATATAGTTGTAATGATGGGGAATCAAATATTCAAACAATTAATGATTGTATAGGGGAATTTGGAATATCCACATTTAATTGGAATTATCTAATCCCAAGGATTTGGACAAATCCTTATCAATATAGTTTTGATTCATTTAAATCTAGTTTATTGATTTTATTTGAAGGGGTATCAGGAGAAGGTTGGATTGGTGTAATGGAATCCACCATGCAAATTACAGGAAAGGATCAAAGTCCTCAACCTAATTCTCGTAAATGGAATGCAATATTCTTTATAATATTTAATTTAATTGGATCCGTATTTGTTATAACCGTATTTATTAGTGTAATCATGGCAAATTTTCAAAAGAAATCGGGTGCAGCATATTTAACCGAAGAACAAAAGAGATGGATTGATTTAAAGAAATTACTTAAACAAATTAAACCATCAAAGATACCCAAAGATAGACCAAATAATTCATTTAGAGCTTTTTGTTATGATTACGCATGTCGGAAAAGAGGATTATTATCAAACATTATGATAGGAATTTATATAATGCATATCCTTTTACTTATGACCGAATTTTATAGAGCTCCAGGATGGTGGGAATTAGTGAGAGCCATAGTTTTCTTGATATTTATTGGAATTTATATATTAGAACTTGCAATGAAATTAACAGGATTAGGTTGGAGAGTATTTAAATCAAATCATTGGAATTTATTTGATTTGGTGGTAATCGCGGGAGCTACCATTACAACTGTAATAAATATAGCTTTTACGAAAACAGATTTAACTGTTCAATCACAAAAAATATTTTTATGCTTAATTACATTTAAATTATTTCAAAAAAGTGATGTGATGAATCAATTATTTAAGAATACAATGTAAGTAATTATTATTATTATTATTATTATTATTATTATTATTATTATTATTATTAATTTATTTGTTTATTTATTTTTTTTTAGAGGAAGTTTACCTTCAATTTTCAACTTATTTGCTGTTTGGTTTATAATATTTGTCATATATTCAATAATATTTATGGAAATCTTTGGACTTACGAGATATGGACCAAATGGAAGTGATTATGTGAATTTCCGTTATTTTAATACTGCCATGTTAACACTTGCTAGAATGTCAACCGGGTAATTATTAAAATTTTATTAAAATATTCATTTCTGTATTTTTATTATAGTGAACACTTGAAAAATCAAATTATTATTAAAATATATTAAATCTTCTTTAGGGAAGGATGGAATTTAGTAATGCATGATTTTACCGTCAAATCACCAAACTGTGTTCAAGATGAAAATTTTTTAAATTCTGATTGTGGAAGTCCTGCTTGGGCATATTTTTTATTTATCACATGGAATGTACTCTCAATGTACATTTTCGCTAATATGTTTATCGGTTTAGTGGGAGACAATTTTTCTTATTGTTATCAAATCGCTGCCGAATTTTCTTTAATTAATCGTGATGAAATTAGAAAATATCCTTTTTTTTTTATTTATTTAATTTTTTTTATTTTATTTCATTAATCAATTAATGTTTTTGTAATTAAACTTCCTTGACTTTATATTTTTATCATTTTACATTTAAGAAAGCTTGGGGTAGTTCCGATATCAATAGAACTGGGTACATAAAAAGTGAAGATTTTGGTAAATTCTTTGCGGTAAATTTCTTATTATTTTATTAACTATTATTATTAATGGTTTTATTGATTTTTTAATTAACTATTACTATTATTATTAACATTTTATTTTTAATTTATAGAAACTTGAAGGAACTTTTGAAGTTCGAATTTATGAAGAAGAATTTCAAATACCAAATCTAATAAAAAATTCACTAGTTTTACATAGTCACCCCCCTGATTATAATCTATTGGATTGTGTCTTTTGTAAAAGTAAAACTAATCTTTTAACCGTGGGAAATCTTGATGTCAGAAAATTAGAACAAAATCTTGAGAACATTAGTTTATCTCAAGTTTACCGGCGAAAAAAGATTTATGATATGATTTATCATGTAATTATAATTTATATTATTGTATTAAATATTACATTATTGTCATCATCATTATTTTATTTAATTCTTTCTTTTATTTATTTTTAGGAAGCACTGTTATCAACTGAAAAAGATTTGCTTGGAAACGAAAAGGGAATTTCATTTACAAATATGCTTTTACTTTTAGCTTATTATAAATTTGCCTCCGATGATAAATGTTTAGAGTAAGTTGAATTATTATTATTATTCTTATTCTTATTCTTATTATTCTTATTATTATTTATATATTTTATTAATAAATTTTCCAATAAATTTTTAATAAATTTAAATAATTTAGAATCAATGAGTTCGTAAAAAGAAAACTCAAATTAGAAAAGGTAAAAGATAGAGTTCACATGGATCAAGTGAAATCTATATTAAGAACTATTTATTGGCAAAAGAAATACAAATCTTTGATTGAAAATAAAAGAGCCAAAGAAAGAACCACCATCACAAGTGAAAAAGGATTTGTTCCACTTATTATGGTTAATAACAGTCCGGCAGCTCAATCGACTCTTCCCACCCTTAAAATAAACACATCACCATTACCACCGCCAACACCATCATCAACATCTCCTTCCCTTCGAATAAGTACTTCAAGAAATGGAAATCATATATCTATACAATCTTTTCAATCAAATTCTCCTACAACACCTCAATCACCAAATTCTCCTAATTCCCCGAATTCGATGTTTTCTGATTTTCATGATTCGGAATATTTTAGTAATTCCCCTCGAGGTTCAACAGGAGATTTGTTAGTATTGAAGATTTCTTTTTTTTTTTAAATGTTAATAGTTAAAATAATTTATGGCTAATAATTTACAAATTTTCTTCTTTATAAATATAAAGTGCTCTCTCATTCGGAGGAGGAACTAGCATTAATTTTACAGATGTTAATAATACTGATATGGATGAAATGACTGCCGGTCAGATTCTCAATAGTCTCCAAAGCAATCATTGGCATGGTAAGTACATTCTTCCTTTTTCTTTTTCTTTTTATTTAAATATAATACTACTTAAAATTTAATTTAATTTTTATATATTATTTTTCTATAGATGCATTACAAGAAGTATCACAAGATGAGAATAGAAATGATTCATAAGCATATAAAATATTTATTTAATTCATTAATTCATTTACTCATTCATTCCATTCATTCATTGATTCATTCATTCATTCATTCATTTTTGCATTTTGAACAATTTTTAATATATATCTAAAACTTGCATATTTATTATATTTTAAATAACATTTTTTTTTTAATTGTAAACAATTTATTATTTTATTTTATCATTTTATTATTTTTATCATCTTATCATTTTTTTTTTCATTTTATTTATTTTGATTTTATTTCATTATTTTACTTTTGGAATTCAGTGAAATAAATGCAATACAAATAAATTTAAATATTGATACAATTAATACAATTGATATTATACATTGTTTTAAATCTTTTTAAATCTCTCAAATGAAATTTCTAAGATTGATAAATTCCCGAAGTTCCTGAATTACCTTCTACTTCTAATGAAAATTCATTTTCACAATAGTCACAAAGGGGTGTTCTCTTGATTCGATGAGTATCATCTCTTTTGATATTATGAATAATAATATTAGAAATTATATATAATAATTATTATTATAATAATAATAATAATAATAATAATAATAATAATACTAATAATAATAATAATAATAAAATAAAATATATATAATTCACTTACATTTTGATATCACGAGAAAAAAATTTTTCAGGTTTCATACCAACTCTTACTGGTTTAAAAGTACCAACACCTTTATTTACATAATGATCAAAAATATCTTGAAATTCTTCTTTAATTAAATCATCTTCATTTAAACAATCAGTTGATAAATATAAATCTTTGATATTCATTTTCTCGGCATTTTTAAAGAACTTTTCTAAACCTTTAGAAGATATTTTCCAAATTAATGATAATCCTAAATATTTTAATGTCAAAGGTAATAACATTCCACATTCAGGTAAAATGGTTTCTAAATTATAAACATGCGTAGCATCATTTGATGCATTATAAAAGGTGGCATCTATCAATAAATTTAATGATTCGAAAATTGTTGGTAATAGATGAATCGTTTCTTTTGATAATTTATAAATTAGTAAAGTTAATTTCGTACAATATTGTGTTAAGCTTAAAGTTAAATTCATAATATTCTCCGGATCTTTATGATAATACCAAAAAAGACGTAAATGAACAAGATTACCATTGGTATTTTCAATTAATTTAATAAATTGTTTTATGTGAGGTGAATGAATTTCTAGATCCAAAATTACAAGATGTTTATAAGATGTATATAATAATTTATCTAAGATATGACTTGAAAATACAGGAGCTGATGAAATTATTTTTAAAATTTGAAGATTATTATAATTAAAAAATACAATTGGTTCAATTACTTCATTCCAACTTAAATCAAATTCTTTTTCTTCAATTGTTAATTCTATTAATGATGATGAATGTTTTTCATTTAATATTTGTAAAATTTTAGATAAATTAGAACAATTAATCATTGCCACATTTTTAAGATTCTTTTGTAATGATAAAAGTAAATCCATTCCTGAATTTTTATTTTCATCTAAATTCGTCGTCGTCGTCGTCGTTGTCGTTATTCTCAATTTAGTAAATTGGGTAGAAATTTGAGTAAAACGATTAATTATTTCCGAAGGAATACAATATGAATGAAATAAATCTAATCTTTCAAAAAGTTTATTATTTATTGTTGAAATAAATAAATCATCAGGATTACTAATTAATTCATTAAAACCTCGATGATCCAAAGAAATCATTGCAATACTTTTAAATGGGGAACATTGAGTCATTAACATTTTCCAAATTTCCCGAAAGATGTTATTCTCAAGATCATAATTAATTCTTCTATTTAAATAATTTTTGAACTTTCTTGAAATCCATCTTTCAATTAATTTATAAATTATTGTAAATTCAAGATGACGCAAATAAGATGCATAATTAAATATTGGTGTTTCAAGTGTAATTGATTCCACATTATTATTAATAAATAATTTATTTCGTGTTGCATCCGGAAGGCAAGCCACATAGATTTCAATAATATTTATATAACTTTCTTCAGTAAAATGACTATAATTTCTAAAAGGATTTCTCCAGAAAATTCCAATAACATTTTGAGACCAAAATCGATTTACGAATAAACATCTGTATAATGATTTGTTGTCTAAATATTTGAAAACTTCTTCAAGAAATTCTGGAAGTTGTAAAAATTTCATGGTTAAAAAAAAAAAGAAAAGAAAAGAAAAGAAAAAAGTATTACAAATTACAAATTCTGCAGTTGGTCAGTTGGTTAAAATAATTACTTATCTCGGAATTCATTTTAATCAGGTGATAAAATATACCGACGACTACATGTAGTATAGTTAATCTTTATTATTATTAGAATTCTGAAGCACAGTAAATTTTATAAATACAAAATACGAGTAAATTTTAAAAGGTATATTATTAATCACAATATTTACGAAAGAATAATTTAATAATTTAGTATGTTATTTATAAGTTCAAGATCAGTCTGATTTGTTTTTTAATTCGTTTCGTTATAAAGAAAAAATTAACATTTTAAGTAATTGTTTAAAGATAATTAAATAACGTAAGAAAATACATAACAATAATAACAATAACAGATTATAAATAAAAATCTTTGCATAAAAGTTAAAACTTAATAAAGTATTGAAGTGTTTCGACGCCACCATCAAATTTTAATCAGATGTTCTCTTATATTTTCTAAAATTAGTTAAGATTACATTTCGAATAGTTATTCTTTTTAGAAAAAAAAAAATTTGGTTCTTAACAATTAATAAATTATTATAATTGCATGTACTTTAAAAAATATATATATATCAAAAAGGTTTGGTAAAGATTTAGTAATTGCATTCACAATTATTCATAATTAATATATTGCAGAAATGAATAATTTACAAAATTTGTATATATAAAGTTCAAATTTGTATAATGAAATTTTATCGCATAAATTTTTCGTGTCGTTTTTCTTCACATCTTCACACTCTTTCTTAACAAAGTTCACTTTATTTCTCTCTCTTTTCAATTGGATAAATTATGATGACCAAAATTATCTCCCTTTTCTGGGTTATTGCCTTCCTTTCGATAAGCCATGCATTTCCCAACATTTCTCGTTTAAATAACAACACATTTCACATCGATAATAATGATAATAATAATAATAATAATAATGATAATAATTATAATGTAACAAAATCACCAGAATTAAATTCTTTAACAAATGATGACGTGAAATCAAATGAAAGTTATGAAGATGAACACGGTGTTTATGTCATGCGTGCAGCATATTTATTCGGTTTAACTATGTTTCAAATTGACGCGGCTTGTATTATTTATGTGATTCATCGAACTTATCAACGTTGGAAAACATCAGGATATTACTTATCAATGGCTTACAAGATACCATTTTATATGGCTTTAATAGATTTTATAATTTATTTTTTTCAAACCGTGAATTTAGTAAGAATTTTCTTTTCTTTCGATTATTATTATTATTATTAGAAATCATTTTTTGAATTAATTATTATTTGCTTTTCGAATCTAAATTAATCATTCATTAATTAAATAAATATTTTTTAGTTACATCCTTTAGCAGCCACTGATAATTGGTCTGAACCATATTGTTCTTTCATTGCTGGCGGTTTCTTTTTTTGGACAATATTCAATATCTTACTGGTAGGAATGTCCGCATTAATGAGCTGGCTCATAGGTAATATATTTAATTTCAAAGTTATCGCTCTCACAAAAAGTAAGCAAAAAGTAATTTTTTTAAATTTTTATACATGTAGTTTGCAAAAAGGTTCAACTTAATCTTGGAACTTGTGATTACAAAATGTTCATTATACCATTCATATTTGCAACAATTTTATGTGTTATATCTTTTCCAACTTTTGGGAGTGACGAATTTTGGTAAATAATAATAATAATAATAATAATAATAATAATAATCTTGATTTATTCTTACTGACCTTTCTTCTTCAAATTCAAATATTATTAACAACAACAACAATAATAAAAATGATAATATGATAGGTGTTATACTTCGGATCAATATACAACAGTTCCCGCTATCTTGTTAATTGTTGATATTTCAATCCTATCTTTATCTTTATGTTGTTACGTAAATATTCTTAATGAAATAAAAACTTCCGAACTATGTAATAGAAATGGACATTTGATAAAGGCTTATAGAAAAATATTGGGATACATCGTTATGTACATTGTTCAATGGGTAAGTTTCCTAGATAAAGTTAATATAATAATTATAGTTAAATTTATATTTGGTTATTAATTATAGTTAGCTATTAATAATTATAGTTATTTATAGTTAGCTATTAATAATTATAATTAATTATAGTTAATTATAGTTAATACGATCGATCAATTAACTATAACTGAATTGATAATACTTAAATTATTTAAATTATTTAGACTCCTCTTATGATCTACGTGATCGCAGACGTATTAAATCAAGAAAAATTATGGTTATATTTTTTTACCGTTAGCTTTATTTCCATGGGAGGTATTCTTAACATGATTCAATATATTTTAAATGAAGGATGGAAAGATAAACATGATCCTCTATATGAAATTTCACGAAGAAGGATATCACAATCCACCAAGAGTCATGAGATTGAGGGTGAGATTGAGGGTATGAATGAGAATGATATCAACAATAATAATAATCTTAATAGTAATCTTAATAACAATATTATTATTGTTACTAATAATGTATAATATTAATCGTATAAAATGTAATGATGATGATAATTTTTAATATGTAGATTGCAAATTGTAAATAAAATTAATAAATAACATCAAAGTATCCGAAAGATATCATTCTCCATTTTAGAAGTGAGTGATCGATGAATAAGTAAACGATTCGATTAAACGGGATGTAAACAATTTTTGATGATTATTGTATTTTATGACTAAATTAAGTCGAATGTTATCAAAAAAGAAATTTCAATTAGAAATCTTTCATGTGCATCAATTCTGTTCTCACAATCATATGTTATCTTGAAAATCCGGAAAACCATTTCGAGATTTTCACCAAGATTTTGTAAAATTTTGACTGGATTGGTTTATTTTTTTATTTTTTTTTATTTTTTTTTTGCTTCTAAAAAATTATTTCTTTACATTCTAATTATCCAATTTCTATTGTCTTAAAGCATTGTTAATTTTATAGAAATCTAACTTATATTAATTTGAACTAGAAAGTTGATCACGAGGATCTCAGCTTATAGGTTTTTTCAATAACAGCTTCCTGAACAAGGTTTAATATTTGCTAAGATTCAAAAGGTAGAATTGACATTGTTTTTCACATGGTAATTATTGATTGGGTTTAATCAAGAAAAAATTTTTTTTTATTTTCGAAAAATCAAAGATCTAAGATATCTTTTTTGGCACATGATAAGGAACTTTTCCCGAACAAAAATTGAGAATTTTTACAGAGAATCTAATACTATTACTATTATTACTATTATTACTATTATTACTATTATCACTATTATCACTATTATTACTATTATCACTATTATCACTATTATTACTATTATCACTATTATTACTATTGTTACTATTATCGTAGCTTTGAATGTATGAATGTATAGATTCTAACAATTATTTGATATAGAAATCATTAATAAATTTATTGTAAAACAAAAATTGTTTATTTATATTCTTTAACAAAAAAAAAAGAATTCTACAAGCGTAAACTGCAAAGTGTGATATACATAACTATAATGATAACAAAAGAGAATTATTAAGCATAAAGTTTACATAATCAATCATAAATTTTCTTCAACGAAGCATTTTGCATAACTATAATTAAACTTAAAAGCGAAAAGAGTAAAAAAAAAAAAATACCCGGGAAAGATAGATAGATAAAAAAAAATACGGAATAACGAAATCGAAGTGCATATAAAATAATTAACGAATAATTCGATTAAACGAAAATAATATAAAAAATTGACTAAGCTTTACTTATTCTGTGATTAAATCGATTAAATCGATTGATATAGTCGTTAAAGGTACATGAACAAAAGAATGAATAAATAGTTGGAATTGCGTGCACTATAATATAAATTTAACGTATTCCATCTGCTAAATAATTAATCACAAGAAAAACTGTCAGTTGATAACATAACAAGCAGTAAGAATTCTAATAATTTCATTTCATTACAATTATAATCCTCAAATACTTACTTTCACGTGATGAGTTCTATTCGAGAACCTGAAAATAAATTTAAAGGTAATAAAAAAATTTAGAAATTACTTTGAAAATAAATAATAATTGACCAAAATAAAATAAAATCGTTGGAATAAAATATGGGTTCAAAAAAAAATGGAATAAAATTACGAATTTTATTTTTTTTATAAAAGAAATATAAAAAATAACATTACATTTAATCCTAGGAAGGGGATTATTTATTCAACCATTCAATGGAAGAATTGAATTCATTTATCTAAAAAAAATAATAATTGAAACAAGACAAGAAATATTTTAA
The DNA here is from genome assembly GCA_003547095.1 of Diversispora epigaea. Lineage (NCBI taxonomy): Eukaryota > Fungi > Glomeromycota > Glomeromycetes > Diversisporales > Diversisporaceae > Diversispora > Diversispora epigaea. Next base: position 1,264,558 of record PQFF01000092.1, on the reverse strand, counting down.
TAATGATAATAATGATAATAATAATAATAATAATAATAATAATAACATTTTCCTTATTCAAGTAGAAATAGAAAAATTAATATTAAACCCACCGAAAATTTTATCAACTCATAACAAAATGAAATACATCGCGATCTTCTTTCAAGAATCGTAGGTGGTATATATATATATATATATATATATAGGTTTGGTCATATATAAAATATATTTTCCATAATTTATTCCTATAAATAAAAAATAGAACCAAATAAAACCTGCACGTTAAACATAAAGTTAACCATAAAAAAAAAGAATGCAGATTTTTATTTATTTGTTGTGTTATTGTTGTTGAGAAAATATCAAATTTAATAATATTAATGTTATCATTCAATGAAAAAATAAATGTGAAATCATGAAAATTTTATATTTATTTACAATACACTACATAAATTATGATCAATAAATAAATAAAAATCATGTTATAATATAAAAAAGTGATAAATGATAAAATTTAAAAAATATTGGGGGAATTAACCTGGTGTTAATAATAATAATAATAATAATAATAATAATAATAA
>PQFF01000092.1:1248558-1263844 GCA_003547095.1 Diversispora epigaea | reverse complement strand
TGCAACAATTTTATGTGTTATATCTTTTCCAACTTTTGGGAGTGACGAATTTTGGTAAATAATAATAATAATAATAATAATAATAATAACAATAAATAATAACAATAAATAATAATAATAATAATAACTTGTTTTTGTAGTGAAGATTAATGTATCTAAGAAAAGATGTACATGAAATAAATGCTTTACATTTTTTTTTCGGAAAGCACAGAACAAAGTTCTCGTGTGGTAGATGACGGCGTTGCGGAAAAAAACTTTTTTGATAAATCTTTGAAGATCCCTTGTGATCCCTTGTGCCGGGCATAATTTTTTAGCCAATTATTGTCAATTATTATGCAGAACTATTTGTGATTAAATTAACCAGATTGGGTAAAAGTTTATGGTCTGTGACCTTAAATTAAAAAAATTTCGCTTTGTCATGTTAAAGATTCAAGTAAATAAAGTAAAAATATAGTATATTAATATAATTTTTATTTGAATTTTCTATTTTTATTATTATAACAATCACAAGTCAATAAATTCATTTAGAATGATGCTTAATGCGTTATTGCATTTTTCAATAATATTTGAGTTTTTTTTCCTCGATGATAATGAACTTTTGAAATTTGATACCAATATATATGAACTAACTAGTTTGTGGTTGTTGGTTGTTTGGTTGTTGTCCGGAGCATAGCGTAGTATGTACTGCAATGTACATTATATAATTGTATATATTATATTGTATTAAAATACATTATACTGTTATATTATATATTATATATTAAAATACATTATACATATTTATTAAGAAAATACATTATACATATATGTATTAAGAAAATACAAAGAAAATTAATACTCGTACTTCTTAAAAAGATATAAAGTTGATGGCATAAACATTTTTCTCTTATAAAACAGGAATAATTAAATATATTGATTTTATAAGTTATTGTAATATAGTAAAATGATTATTGATTATTATTATTAGTTAAATTTTTCACTGCATGCAAAAATTTTCAACATGTGATCAAATTTGTGCCTTTCTTTTTTTTTTTTAATATGGTTAAATTAATTACAAAGTTAATTCACAATGTTTGGGAGAATTTCTTACTTTTAGAAACTAATTTATCATTAACATTACAGTAATAAAATACGAATAATTTATTTTTTTTTATTTTATAATAAAATTAATCCAAATAAAAAATAAGAAAAAAGCCATTACCCAGATCTAATGCCAGATCAAAAAATCTATTAAATAATACAATNGTACATTATATAATTGTATATATTATATTGTATTAAAATACATTATACTGTTATATTATATATTATATATTAAAATACATTATACATATTTATTAAGAAAATACATTATACATATATGTATTAAGAAAATACAAAGAAAATTAATACTCGTACTTCTTAAAAAGATATAAAGTTGATGGCATAAACATTTTTCTCTTATAAAACAGGAATAATTAAATATATTGATTTTATAAGTTATTGTAATATAGTAAAATGATTATTGATTATTATTATTAGTTAAATTTTTCACTGCATGCAAAAATTTTCAACATGTGATCAAATTTGTGCCTTTCTTTTTTTTTTTTAATATGGTTAAATTAATTACAAAGTTAATTCACAATGTTTGGGAGAATTTCTTACTTTTAGAAACTAATTTATCATTAACATTACAGTAATAAAATACGAATAATTTATTTTTTTTTATTTTATAATAAAATTAATCCAAATAAAAAATAAGAAAAAAGCCATTACCCAGATCTAATGCCAGATCAAAAAATCTATTAAATAATACAATAATCTAATTAGAAAGGTCCCACTAAATAAATTGTTAAAAGCCTCGATTCCAAGAGTAACGTTTTACAAAAGGAGATAATAAATTTATTAAATTCCGAGAATTTACATAATTAATTATATAGTATTACTTATTACGTTCTCCGTCTCAAGCTTTAAGTTGACAAGCCCCAAAAAATATTTCTTTTCAATTGGAGTATATTTTTATCTGCAGGAACTTGTTTCAAAATAATTAAATAAATTGAATAAGTAATATTTTAAAATAGTTTAATGAAGGCTGATTTTGCCAAAAACTGTGAACCGACATTTACTCGACATATTTCAATTCCCAAAAATTTTCTCATGAATGAATTTTCTCTTCATAACAAGAATTCTATTATTACAATAACAATTTTGAAAATTAAAATCTGATAAGATTTCGATAAGATTAATAACTGATCATTTTTCTCTTCTTTTTGAGTAGAAAAAAAAAGAGAGAAAGTTAGTACGTATTACATTTAACTAAAATACAAATATAAGTATAATATAATAAATATAATAAAATAAATATGAATGCATAAATCGTACGACAATTATGTAAATTATAAAAATTACAATTTGTTTAAAAGGTAACTCATACATTTCGTTCTTTATTTTTTATTTTAAATAAAATCGTATGTTCCTGAAAAAAAAAGCAAAGTCTGCGACCCAAGCTGCTAGTTGGCAGAATTCAAAGATTGAATAAACGCTATTTTGGTTGTATTAATTTAATTTATAATTTGCATCAAAAATCATGTATTTAAATACTTTTTTTTTCTATTTTTTTTGGATATTAAAATCAACCCCCGTTCAATTACATCAATCATATACGTTTTCACTGTATATTATTTATCTTAATTTTTGAAATATATAATTTGTCTTCTCAGATTAAATCTGTGCATAATAAGTTCTTTAATGTTGACCCCTTAAATATCCCAAATTTGCTGTTGTTATTTAAAAGCTGTGCTGTCTGTTTCTTCCAATTAATGCAAATACCTTTTTTATATCGAAAAATGCACATTTGCATTTCTTCACATGAAATTAAAAATGCATATTTTGCATCTCTTCATATGAAAAGTTAGATTACTAAACTATCACATGATATAGTAGACATTCTCGAAGCACCTTCCGCCTTCTTCTTTCTCTTAGAAATCGAGTTCTTAAGCTTGTCCCTTGTTGTCTGCATGTAAGCAAAATCTCACCAATCATTCTTACCAACTTCTGTAATTCCTTTAGTGTGTAAGTACATTACAAATCTCTCGTGTGTTTCTTTTTACTCTTTTTGTCTTTTGTGTACCTATGAAAAGATCCATTTGTTAGTTTTTCTAGTTTTTCTAAAGTATGTGAGCTTGCAATCATTATTGATCTTTTCTGATGGCCAACTGTTGTTTTTCTCTTGGTCTCAAAATGCAAAGCTTTCAAATCCCTATGAGATTATATGGTTTCTTCCTTGATGTTCTCATAGAATCCCCAAATAGGTATAATATGTCCAATGTTTTTTTGAGAAATTTTGCGTGCATATGGTAATGGTATACTTTAAATCTTTCTTGGTCTTAAACTTCAACCTAGTATTGTTATCTTTCGAATTGAAATTTTTAATGGCTTCATCCACAATTATGTTATTTGGTATATTTTCATTAACTTTCAATTTTAAGTATATGACAGTTCTTAGAAATTGTATCTTTGGAAAGTTTATCATCTTATATTTATTCTTGTTTTTATCTACATGCACAATTAAAAATTGTCTACTTTGCAGATAGTCAATGATCGTATTATAGGTCAATCTCATTAATCCCATCTAGTGATACTTGTTGTAATTTAAAAAAAGTGTCTCAATTAATTGTGACATATGGTGCAATTCATTTTTCCTTACGGCGTAATTAATTGCAACTCTTGCAAATAATTACAACAGGTATCTTTAATCCCATCTATCACTTTAGCAAGTATTTTTGCACAAGATTCAGGTACAATTTTACATTTAACATTCTGATTACATTTTCATTTTTTTTTTCTCTTGTTTTTTCTCATTATTAATATTTTTTTTCTTTTCTTTCCTTTCCCTTCTGTATTTGACTGTTCTTCTTTTTTACAATTTGCAAATAAAGACAGAGATGGCAAATGACCTGGTCATTTACCTATTTTGAAATGACCCTCAAATGATTTTTAAATGACCTAGTCATTAAAGTCATTTAAAAATTGTCATTTTGCAAACCAAATGACTTGGTCATTTGAAAATTATGCAAAAGCCATTTAAAATTATTTGAAAAGTCATTTGAATAACCAATAAAAATTAGATCTTGATAATATGTGATCTTTTGAATTATTATTATTTTTTAAATGTTGACATCAAATAAACATAAATTTTATTTAGTAAATTCATAATAAATCTGATTGTTTCTATATTTTCCAATGCTAAAGAATTTTCACAAATTTATTATTCATTAATAATAATAATAATAATAGTAATAATAAATATTAATAAATAAATAAGAATAGTAATTATTAATGAACTTGAAAAAATATTAATTTATCAATAATAATAATAATTATTATTATTATTATTATTAATTTTAATAGCTGTAAAATTATTTGTTAATATGTGATATTTTTTAATCAATAATCAATTGATCTGATCTGTGATTATTGTTAAAAATCAAATATATAAGTATTAGTGAATTATGATTGGTTAGTTTAAATAGTTTGGTCATTTAAAATTTAAATGAAATGACCTAATAACTTTGGTCATTTGTCATTTGAGTCATTTGAGATCATTTGGATCATTTGCTATTACTGAATAAAGATGGTGTTAATGGCAAAGATATCTTTAAACAATTCATGTTCATCAGTTATCAATAAAGATACCTGTTGTAATTATTTACAAGAGTTGCAACCAGTTGTAACTAATTACACCATAAAGAAAAAAGAATTGTAACACTTTTTTTAAATTATGACAGGTATCACTAGTTGTCAAATCATTGAAGAGAACCATGAGTTTTTTAGAGTTGAGTAAGAACAAGTACTTGAGAAGTTTATAAGCAAACTTGCATAATTAATCATAGTGAGTAATCACAATCTCTCTGATATAATTATTCCAATAGAGTTTGTAGTCCTTTGCATTTGAAGTTGAATAAGACTTCTTTTTATAATTCAAGATCCTGTTTTTGTTTTTAGTTAAATACTTTTGTATACAAATAATTCTTTTTAATAGTAAGGCATTAAAGTACAATAGAAGATTAAGGTACATTTCCTTATTTAAATTTAACAAAAAAAATAAATTTTGTTTTATGATAATAACAGATTTTTTCTTGTCATAATCATCTTCAGGAAATTTAAAAACAAATTAAAACAAATCTCCCTGTCTATTTGTGTATTATCTATATTTGCATGCTAAATTATTTTAGGATTCCGAAATTGCAATTTTGAAAAAAAAGTCAAAATAGTTTTTTATAGAAAATGAAATTATTTTATTTAAAACTCAAAATTTTTTGACTATCCAGATAAATTTTTTAATTAAAAATACATATAACTAGATACTTTTTTTACTTTCATATATAAAATAGATTCTGCATAAATTTCAAAAAGACGAAATATTTTAAAAATCTAAAATCAATTTTGAAAACATGTATAATATTATCTACAAATCTCTTTGCCTATTTGTATATCTTCCTGCCTATTTGTATCAAAATTAACTAGTATAAATTAAATAAATTAATAAAATCAAATAAATAAGTTAAATTAAATATATTAAAACAATTAAAACAATTAAAATAAAATAAGTAAATCAAGTAAACTAATTAATATAATATATATTTAAATTTTAATAGTAAGGAATTTTAAATTTATTATATTTATTATTTTATTTAATCATGACTATACATGTTCCCAAAATTGATTTTGAATTTTTGAGTATTTCATTTTTTTAAGATTTATGCAGAATCTATTCTATATATGAAAGTAAAAAAAGTACTTAGTTATATATATCTTTAATTAAGGAATTTATCTGGGTGATCAAAAAATTTCAGGTTCTAAGTAAAATAATTTCGTCTTTTATGAAAAACTATTTTGACTTTTTTCTTCAAAATTGCAATTTCGGGATCCCAAAATAATTTAATGTGCAAGTATAATTTTAACAAATTTAATAAAAAATTTTTAAAAAATTTTAATATTTTATATAAAAGTAAAATTTTAATACTGGTCAAATAAACAAAAATCAAAATCCTATTAATGATACAAATATGTATAAATCAGATATTTTATTTGTAAAAATTCATAAATTGGAAATTCTTATTTATAAATTAGAAAAAATTAACTGTTTATACTTAATAAATCTTAGTAAATTTAACTATTAATCAGAATCCTATTTATGATAAAACTGTTTTATTTTTTTTCATTTGATTAGTATAATTTTCATATTGTTCTTCATAAAAAAATTTTATTTTAATAAATTATAAAAGATTATAATAGTTTAATAAATTATTTGAATAAACATTTATTAAACTTTATTTATAAAGATTAATAATAAATATAAATAAATAAAATATATAAAAAATTACAGTATTTTTTTGTTTTTCTCTTTTTATAACTTTTTTTAAATTTGATGTTGAATTTTAAATATCAGGAAAGATTCAAATACATAATGACTAATACAAAATGTAGAGAAATAGATTGGGATTTAACATTCAAGACCAAACATCCCAGTAAAATAACATCAGATATTACAAACAAAGGAGATTCAAATAAAAGAAGTTTTGCTTTAAAACTGTTGTGTGAAGAATTGCCAACTCTTTCAAAAAGATATATACATAAACCAAATTTATATAGCAGCTTATCATGTATATTATGTGAGAAATTGGTGGAAGAAAATAATATGCATATCTTCACATGCAAACGAAAAGGGCAAATAGATCCAATAAAGAACTTAACTAATAAATTCAAAAAGATTTTAATTGAAAAAATCAAGAAGGAAGAACCTGGTATAGACATTAAAATAATTAAAAAAGTTGTAAGTGAAATTGATATTCTAAACTATACATATGAGAAGGATTATATCAAAAAATTATTCAGACTTAAGTTTTTTCGATGTTATTAAAGACTTTATACCCAATATTTTAGTTACAAAAGTAAAAAAGATTTGTAGAAACAAAAAAGCAAAGGCAAATAAAATAATCATAGATGTTTTAGAAGAGTTTCAGAAAATACTTAAACAGATATGGAAAGAAAGATGTGATAAGGTTATTGAATAGGAAATAAAGAATGGCATAACTAATAAAAATAAAAGAACAAGACAAATAAGGAATGATAAAAGGACAAAAATACAGATTGACAAAACATCAAATATAAAAGAGAGAAATTTGCATATATCAAAAATGATGGAAAAAATAAATTTTCAAAGAAAACAAAAACAGAAAGAAGAGGATTTAGAGTTTTTTACAAATGAAATTTTTCTTAATACTTTTACTTATAAAGGAAACAATTTATATAAAATAAAAATTTTTTCTGATGGGGANGATGTTATTAAAGGCTTTATACCCAATATTTTAGTTACAAAAGTAAAAAAGATTTGTAGAAACAAAAAAGCAAAGGCAAATAAAATAATCATAGATGTTTTAGAAGAGTTTCAGAAAATACTTAAACAGATATGGAAAGAAAGATGTGATAAGGTTATTGAATAGGAAATAAAGAATGGCATAACTAATAAAAATAAAAGAACAAGACAAATAAGGAATGATAAAAGGACAAAAATACAGATTGACAAAACATCAAATATAAAAGAGAGAAATTTGCATATATCAAAAATGATGGAAAAAATAAATTTTCAAAGAAAACAAAAACAGAAAGAAGAGGATTTAGAGTTTTTTACAAATGAAATTTTTCTTAATACTTTTACTTATAAAGGAAACAATTTATATAAAATAAAAATTTTTTCTGATGGGGACATGGCCATCAGTTCCTAAACTTAATAACTTAAGCAACGATGGACCGGACGGTAAATCTAGCATAGCTTATTTTAGTCAGTTTCAATAGATATATTATAATCTTATGTACAAGCTTGTATTATAATTTTATTAATAAAAAATTTATTGGAGCATGGCTCTGTTGGAAAAAAAAAATAACTTTTTTTAAATTAATTCTATGAAAAATTTAATATTTATGAAAAAATAAAAATAAATAAATGTACTATATTTTATATAAAAAAGAAAATTTTAAAATTTTCAAAATTTATATTTATTGATTTAAAATTAATTAAGGCAAATTTAATAATAATAAAATTTAATATATTTAATTTTAAATAAATTATAATGATAGAAAAAAAATAATAATAATATATTTATTAAATAAACTAGTATTAATGAAATTGTTAAAATTGTCATTAACTATCTACCAACTTTAAATAAAATAAAAGAAGAATTAAAAAAAGTAAGAGTAGTAATAAGATGCACTGGTTGAATGAACAAAAATCAAAATTTTATTAATAACACAAATATATATAAATTAGACATTCTATTTGTGAAAATTTATAAATTAAAAATTTCTGTTCATAAATCAACTGCTTATACTTAATAAATCTTAGTAAATTTAATTATTAATCAAAATTTTATTCATAATAAAACTATCCTATTTTTTTTATTTGACCAATGTAATAAGTAATAAATAGGAAATGAATAATAGTAAAAAGATAAATAGTAGTAGAAGAACAAGTAGTAAAAGTAATAGTTGATATTACATTAGGAAACTTTTCGGGGTGTAAATTTACAGAAATTTACAGAACTTATAGAAATTTACACCTAAAAAAATTAATTTTTTGACTTTAATCACTATTTATGAGACAGCAAAGTGATTTTTTACTAAGATATTCCTATAACAGATCAAAATATTTAATTCTTAGCTATAAGATAATATATATTTCATTTCTGTAACATCAATATTCACGAAGATATTCACGTTTAAAGTTTCACATCTGTGAAAAAATTTCTATGTAAATTTTTCAAAAATTTTCGTAATTCTGCCAGAAATTTATGTGATGTCATAGAAATTTCTAGCAGAATTACGAAAATTTTTGAAAAATTTACATAAAAATTTTTTCACAGATATGAAACTTTAAACATAAATATCTTTATGAATATTGATGTTACAGAAATGAAATACATATTATCTTGTAGCTAAGAATTAGATCTTTTGATCTGTCATAGAAATATCTTAGTAAAAAATCGCTCCCTGTCTCATAAATAGTAATCAAAATCAAAAAAATTAATTTTTTTAGGTGTTGTTACCAGAGAGAATTATCATAGTCAAAAGATATCAAAACTATATATGTTCCCAAAATGGATTTTGGATTTTTGAGGTATTTCAACTTTTTGAGATTTATGCAGAATCTATTCTATATATGGAAGTAAAAAAAGTATCCAGTTATGTGTATCTTCAATCAAAGAATAAATCTGGGTGGTCAAAAAATTTCGGGTTTTAAGTAAAATAATTTCGTCTTTTATGAAAAACTATTTCGACTTTTTTCCCCAAAATTGCAATTTCGGAACCCCAAAATAATTTTGCGTGCAAGTATAATCAAAACATATGATCATAATATCAATTAACCCTGTACTTTAATGGAATTATTATTTAATAACTGAAATATCAATATTAATAGAATAATTTTATTAGTAATATTTAGTAATAATTAGTAACATCTAATAATAATTAACAATATTTATTAACATATATTTTAATAAGCCAAATAATTTTAGTTATACGAATTATAGTAATACAAGTCACATGTTCATGTGATATAGTTACACAAATATTTTATAATTATTAATATTTATTATCAATTAGTATTACTTAGTATTAATTATTATTATATAGTATTTATTAGTATTAATTATTATATGGTAGTTATATTAGCCAATAATATTAGTGCATAGTAATAGCACAGTAATGTATTTGCTTATAAAAAGACAACCTATTCGACTTGGTTTCCATAGTTTTGAATTGTAAGTTTTAAGTTGTAGAATTTTGTAAGAAATGAAAATTATCTTATAATAAAATTTTAATAATTCAAACTCCAAGAAATAACTTGTAAAAATTAGGGTTTAGAACCGGGTTTATATAATCCAGTTTCACCCGGATACTGCGGGTGACCTGGTTGAAACTTTCAAAACCAGGTGAAATAAGTTTGATTATTAAAATTTACAATCAAAAATAATTATCGATCATTACTACATATAAAACTTTTTAATCTATAAGTAAATATTAAAAACTATAATAAGTAAACCTAAAGATGAAAATGATGTGCATGTTCAGTAAAAAGGACAAACTTATATCATTAAAATTAAGAGAATAATTAGTAGTTAAAGTTCGAACAAATAAAAAATCCGTTCAAACTTTAATTGCTAATTATTCTCTTAATTTTAATGATATAAGCTTGTTATTTCTACTGAACATGCACAACATTCTCATCTTTAGGTTTGCTTATTACAGTTTTTAATATTTACTTATAGATTAAAAAGTTTTATATGTAGTAACAATTAACAATTATTTTCGATCGTAAATTTTGACGATCAAACCTATTTCACCCAGTTTATACCTCAAACTGGATGAAACTGGGTGAAATTGGGTGAAAAAAAATTTTTAGAAAATCATCCGAGTTCATCTGGATATCTGATTTTAAAGTCATTCAGATATCCGGATGACTTATTGGGACACGGTTCTAAGCCCTAGTAAAAATTAACAATGTTGAAAATATTATTTAATAAAATACTTTATTAAATAAATCCTGAAACTCTGGAATAAATAATTTAATATTATAATTTGATTAATAAAAAGATTATGAATGTTATAAGATTTATTGCTTGATTACTTAATTGTATAACATTATCCCTTAAACTGTAAACAATTCCGGGCAAATTTGTTCGCAAATTTTTCCTTAAATACGTCACATATAAAAATTAATGGAAATTTCAGTTTATATGATGAAATTTTTATCATGAATAGCTGATCATTAATAGCATGTGATCAAACTTAAAACTTTCAAACTATCATATAAAAGTCACATGATATTCGTGTTTGAAAATTGATTATTTTTTAATAAAGTACTGATTTTACAAAAATTTACTCTTTATCTTTAAACATCTTCTTGAAAATTGATCGGAGCTGGTTGAAATAATAATAGAAAATATAGAATTAATCATGATAAAAAAAAGTTACTATTATGAATTTTGGGATTATGAAGTAGAATTTCAACTTTAAATAAGAGCAAAATAAATAATAATTTTTTTTTAAATTTGTAAAATTTGTTTTTACTAATTAACATCAAAAACATTACTAAGCAACTTCAAAGTTGAGAATGAATCACATCTATCATAAAATTCTCACGCCCATTACTTTAAAATTAACCGAATAAGAAATTTTTAAAATTTATACAATAATTTTTTGAAATTTTAAAATATAAACAGTTATTATTTAGTTAAATTTAAAGTAATGGGCATGAAAATTTTATGGTGGATGTGATTCATTCTAAACTTTGAGGTTACTTAGTAATATTTTTGATATTTAATTAGTAAATAATTGACTTATATAGGTAGCAATTATTTTTAAAATTTTTAAAAAAAAAATTCAACAAAAGTATTTTATTTTTAATTTTTTTTTGTACATATGATATTTTTATTAAATTTTAAAATTTTAAATAAAAATATATAATTATTGTCTATAAAAATTACAAAAATGATTGGTCAATATTTAAAGAAATTATTAANAACATCTTCTTGAAAATTGATCGGAGCTGGTTGAAATAATAATAGAAAATATAGAATTAATCATGATAAAAAAAAGTTACTATTATGAATTTTGGGATTATGAAGTAGAATTTCAACTTTAAATAAGAGCAAAATAAATAATAATTTTTTTTTAAATTTGTAAAATTTGTTTTTACTAATTAACATCAAAAACATTACTAAGCAACTTCAAAGTTGAGAATGAATCACATCTATCATAAAATTCTCACGCCCATTACTTTAAAATTAACCGAATAAGAAATTTTTAAAATTTATACAATAATTTTTTGAAATTTTAAAATATAAACAGTTATTATTTAGTTAAATTTAAAGTAATGGGCATGAAAATTTTATGGTGGATGTGATTCATTCTAAACTTTGAGGTTACTTAGTAATATTTTTGATATTTAATTAGTAAATAATTGACTTATATAGGTAGCAATTATTTTTAAAATTTTTAAAAAAAAAATTCAACAAAAGTATTTTATTTTTAATTTTTTTTTGTACATATGATATTTTTATTAAATTTTAAAATTTTAAATAAAAATATATAATTATTGTCTATAAAAATTACAAAAATGATTGGTCAATATTTAAAGAAATTATTAAAGGATTTACATTAATTTTTATAAAATGCAGGCAAATTTACCCGCAAAACAGTTTAAGGGATAATTCTTGAATTAATAATAATAATATAATCTGGAACTTTTAGATAATATCATAGAAATAAAGGAGAAGTCAAAATATTAACATTAAATATAAATGGAGAACATTATTATCTTAAAGATAATAAACCCTGTATTAATAATAACCATATCAAAGGAATAATGAAACATCAGAGAAAAGTTAGGATACTGGATGGAGATCTTGTGAATAAAAAAATTCAAGAATAACATAATGAAATGATAAATGGATAAATAAAAGTAATAACCAAATAATAGATAAAAGGATACTTAGATATAAAATCTGAAATAACTGATAATAAATCAATGAAAGGTCTAATTCTCTTTCTAAAATAACTAAATCAATGGTACCTTCTAATTAATAGTCTTGTACCTATCAAGGAAGAACTATAAACTCCTAAAAGAACTGTAAAGTTACCCTTAAAATTATACCTAACCAATAGGCAGATGACAGTGTAAATTTCTATAGGTCCTGTAAATTTCTGTAAATTTATGTCTCAAAAAGTTTCCTAATGTAATATTTTAATATATTGTGATAATATTGAAAATAAATAAAAACTTGTCATTTAAAAAAAAAATTTTAATACAGTCAAACCTCCTTATAGTTACCTCCTATATAGTCACAAAATAGGTATAGTCACATTTACATTTTTATTAATAATTTTACTATTTATTTTACTTCTGTATAGATACAATTGTATTATAATCATTATCATATTTTTTTATTTACCACTTATATAAATCATTCTCTATAAAGTCACATACATTGGTCGAATGAACAAAAATCAAAATCCTATTGATGACGGAAATATGCATAAATCGGACATCCTATTTGTGAAAATTCATAAATTAGAAAAAATCGACTGCCTATACTTAATAAATCTTAGCAAATTTAGCTATCAATCAAAATCCTATTCATGATAAAACCATCTTATTTTTTTCTATTCGACTAGTGATATCATGTAAATTTTAATAATAATATAGTTTTACAGATTTTAAGGTGATGGGAGAAATACTGATTTTATTATAAATGGTTTCTTTATTAAGTTTTAATAAATGTAATTAATAAATATACATAATAACTATGTACATTGGTCAAATGAAAAAAAATAGGACGGTTTTATCATGAATAGAATTCCGATTGATGGTTAAATTTGCTAAGATTTATTAAATATAGGCAGTCGATTTTTTCCAATTTATAAATAGGAATTTCCGATTTATGAATTTTCACAAATAGAATATCCAATTTATGCATATTTCCACCATCAATAGGATTCCGATTTTTGTTCATTCGACTAGTGGTATATTAATGTCACTATTATTATTTAATAAAAATGTAATTAATATTTATGATTGTTATTATTATAGATGATAGTGAAACTAAATCCATAAGTTGCACCAAATATCACCAATCTCCAATCTCCAATCATCATTAGGGAAACTGGTGATTTGGTGAAACTGGTGATATTGGTATAACTGATGGAACTGGTGAAACTGGTGATATCAGTGAAACAATATTTCACCAAGTTCCTCCAGCACATGACGCAATTAAATTAACTTCTGGATTGAAGTTATTGCTTCACAAGCGAAGTGGAGGAGCTTTGGCTCACTAATATATCACACACCCACACTCACACACTCTACAAAATAAGAGTTTAGGTAAAACTCTTACATTTGGTAGCAGCGGACATTAGTTCTTTACATTGAATGTTATTTACATAATGTTTATAAACATTCAGACGTTAATTTATCACACCCCGATTTATTAGTAGATCATCATACCCGCCATTATCATTTTCATAGTACAGGGTTGTGACAAATAAACGATGGACAAATCATTAAGAAAAGAATTCACTTCATTTTCTTCTCACCTATTCTACCTCTCCCTCGCTTCCCTATTTTTATCTATTTTTATTCTACCACTAGTGAACCTTTAAATAATTTTAAATAATTTATTTATTTTATTCCTTCATTACATTGTATGATTATTTCCTCTCTATACACTTTATTCATTTTCGCAAGTCCACTTAATTAAATTAATAAAGTTCATTCTTAAAAGGAAAAATGGTATATCAAGTTCTTCGCCAACTTCATTATAATCAACAGAGTTTTCAAGGAATAGAATGCTCAATAAGAACTTATTTAAATGGAATGATTTTCTGAATATTTTTTTTTTAAAAAAAGGTATATAAGACGAAATTGTTTAAATAAAACTTTAACAAAACTCATATCAATATTATAAAGATTGCGTAGATTAAAAGAAACACCAAGAGAAGATTTATGTCGGGACCCAAGCGAACCAAGGAAACACTTCAACACCTGAATTACTGAGAAAAAGTTTAGTGGAATCGTCAACCTACGGCAACTACGGAACAATGACGATTTGGAATCGTTTTCCCCTATTGAAGAAACCACTTAACCCTAACCATAAGAATAACAAAAATGCTGAGAGGAACAAGAACGCCGAGAGGAACAAGAACGCTGAGAGGAACAAGAACGCCGAGAGGAACAAGAACGCCGAGAGGAACAAGAACACCGAGAGGAACAAGAACGCCGAGAGGAACAAGAATGCCGAAAGGAACAAGAACGCCGAGAGGAACAAGAACGCCGAGAGGAACAAGAACGCCAAAAGGAACAAGAACGCTGAGAGGAACAAGGGAGAAGACTACAAGAAGAACTTCTCCACCAACAAGAACTTGAAACCGTCTAACAATTAGAAGGGGAAGCTAAAAGAAACATCGAAATCGTCGATTTTGAACAACTCTGGGTCCTCTCAACAAATTGAAGCACCACAACCACCACAACAACAAGAGCAAGTAAAACAGGAATCCCCAAGAAAAACCTGAAAGAAAACAACAACGGGAACTTGAAACCACAACCGATTAAAGGCAGAAACTCTCCACCACAAAGCCGAGGACCGAAATCGCCACATCCGCGAAGAACAAGAGAGGCAAAGATTAGAATTAGGAACTATGAGGAACAACAAGAACAACGGAGACAAAGAAGACAGCAAACATTACCAATACT
>PQFF01000092.1:1232753-1244325 GCA_003547095.1 Diversispora epigaea | reverse complement strand
CATTTATTATTGATTTATTTAGAATTGCTATTCCTGGATATAATTTACCTTCGCGTCTTACCCTTTCTGGTAAATTATTGGAACAAGAAACCTTACGAATTGAAAAGAAAATTGAAAATGAATTGGAAAAGGATAATCATTTAACAATTAGTAAGTAGTATTTAATTTATATAAGATTTATTATATTTTTACAATATTATTAATCATTATTATTATTAGGTCTTGATGGATGGACCTCTCCAAGACATGATTCTATTTATAATTATATTATCACTACTTCAACAAGAAAAGAATATCTTATAAAACTTAAATCATACAATATAGAGAAACAAACTGGATCATTTATGGCAGAAGAAATTCAGAAAGTAATGCAAAATATTGGAATAGAAAAATTTGTTGCAGTTGTAACTGACCATGGAGCAAATTTAAGAGTTGCACGTCGTATTATACATGAAACAAATTCCTTTATTTTAGATTTAAGATGTATGGCTCATGCAATTAATTTAGTTGCTTCAGATTTTGCAGAGATTGAATCAGTTAAAAAAATTATTTCTAACTATGGTAGTATTATTGGATTTTTTAATAATTCACATGCTGCACATAGTTATTATAAAGAATAATTAAATATAATGAAAATTAAAGGAGGTGAAATTCAATCTTATTGTAAAACAAGATGGGGTACATTATATACTACAACTAATTCTATTACACAATCAAAACCAGTATTTTATTGGGTAAATATTTAAAATTTGTATTTATATATTTATAATTTATTATTAATTTATTATTTATTTTTCAGATTACAGAAAATCATCCAGAAGTAATTACAAATATAAAAGTATATACTTTACTTCAAAATGAAGAGTTTTATTCAAATTGTTATCAAATAGCATCTATTCTCAAACCAGTAAAAGAGTTAACAAATGTTCTTGAAGCACGAGATGCAAATTTGGCTGATTGTTTTATTGGATTAATAAAACTTGGTGCAAAAATTAATCAAATTTCATTTGGAAACCCATGGAAATCTATAATTATTTCTAATTATAATCGTCATTTAGGAGAATTTATCAATAGGAGTTATATTCTTGCATATTGGCTTCATCCTTTATATAGAGGTAATTTTAATTTTTTAAAAATATTTAAGAAATTTTTAATAGATTTAATAAAACTTTTATTAAATTATAGATATGGGATTAAAATAAGCAGCATTAAATGAAATCTATGAAACTACATCAATAATGTGATACAATTTAGGACATAGTGAAGAATCATGTCTTAAACTTTTAATGGAGATGAGATTATGGAAAAGAAATGTGGCACCTTACAATCTTACTTATGACACATATCGAGAAACTCCAATGAAATGGTGGTTAAGTATTAATATTCAAGAGAATGAAACTGATCAATTACAAGAATTGGCATTATTGTTATTTTCAATTGTTTCATCTCAGGCAGTTTGTGAAAGGAATTTTTCTATGCTTAAATGATTTTTTGGAGAAAAACGTATGAATTTAAATTTATCAAAAATTGAATCTATGACAAAGATTCGATCTTATTATATTTCCAACACAGATAAAGAAATACGATTTCGTGATAAGAATTTAAGTGAACATGAATTACGTAATAATATTAATGAATCTGTAATTACTTATGATACATTTGAAAAAAATGGAATTTTAGAAAGAGATGAAAATATAGAATATGAAAGAAATGAAAATTTAGAAGAAAATACAGAAATAGAAAATGAATTATCTACTAGTTTAAATATAAATCAATTTGTTGACTTAACATTACCTGCATTTTTAACTACTGGAAACAACTTATTTACTAATAATAGGTTAAATACAAATATAAGAAGTCGTTGTTACCGACGGAGGTTTATCCTTCTTAATAAACACTTGGGATGAACAGGAACTCTTGAATTAATATTAAAGATATTATTCAAGGAAACTATTAGTCAAAATAGATACAACTACTACTAATAGGTAGGTTCTAGAAGTTAAATAACTACTGTTAATAAGTGTATTGATTAGTGTTAACTACTAATATCACGAGACGGCGCTCCAAATGATAAAGTAGACGATTCAATACAAAGGGTTTGGTTATTATTAATAAAACAATAATACTAGTAATTTCAAGGTAATAATAACCTTTATTAATGGTAATTGCAAATACAAAAGAGACTAATTTACAAATAAATTAGTTACAAAAGGCTTCCTAATTAAAGGATAGAATCCTAAACTAATGAATTCTAAATCTCACTATAAACTGACTGCCTTTGCCTCAGGCCAAAATCCATCCTTTATATAACTAATTTTTAGGTCCTTTGGGTCCTTTAGGTCCTTTGGGTCCTCGTAATATATGATCTACATATTAATTTACTACTATCTATGGTAAATCTATTACAGGACACAGTTACACTACACAACTACATATTTGTAAATCAATTTGTCTTTCGTATTATAGATAAGAAATATAAATAAATAAATACTAGCTAAATATAAATAAATATAATAACAAAATAATAAATAATATAAGTTAATAATATATAATAATAATTAAGATATATCTACTACAATATTACTACGGTAACATCGTAATATAGGTAATATGAAATATGATCCAATTAAATTAGCACAAAGTGCATTAAATAAAGAATAAAAATAGTAATTTTATTATTTAGTATTCATTTTATTATTTTTCATATAATAGTTTAATATAAATATTCATAAATAAATAAAGAAATTTTAAAATTTATATTATTATTATTATTTTATTATTTATATTTTTTATAAATTATAAATTTTATAAACTATTGGTGAAATTGTTTCTCCAGTTTCATTTACTAATTTCACCATANTTTAGGTCCTTTGGGTCCTTTAGGTCCTTTGGGTCCTTTGGGTCCTTTAGGTCCTTTAGGTCCTTTGGGTCCTTTAGGTCCTTTGGGTCCTCGTAATATATGATCTACATATTAATTTACTACTATCTATGGTAAATCTATTACAGGACACAGTTACACTACACAACTACATATTTGTAAATCAATTTGTCTTTCGTATTATAGATAAGAAATATAAATAAATAAATACTAGCTAAATATAAATAAATATAATAACAAAATAATAAATAATATAAGTTAATAATATATAATAATAATTAAGATATATCTACTACAATATTACTACGGTAACATCGTAATATAGGTAATATGAAATATGATCCAATTAAATTAGCACAAAGTGCATTAAATAAAGAATAAAAATAGTAATTTTATTATTTAGTATTCATTTTATTATTTTTCATATAATAGTTTAATATAAATATTCATAAATAAATAAAGAAATTTTAAAATTTATATTATTATTATTATTTTATTATTTATATTTTTTATAAATTATAAATTTTATAAACTATTGGTGAAATTGTTTCTCCAGTTTCATTTACTAATTTCACCATATTTCACCAATATCATTAGTTTCACCATTATCACCAGTTTCACCATTATTATATATATCACCAATATTATTTTTTTCACCAGGTGCATAAATTATCTTCAAGTTGCACCTTTGGTGCACCAGTTACACCAGTGTCATTGGTGAAATTAGGTAGTTTCACCATCATCTCTAGTTATTATTATTATTATGTTTTTTTCGCGAAGAATGAATTTTTTTTAAAAAAAAATGAATCTAGAGTATCACAATATCATCAGATTCATTAATACAACCAAAAAAAGATATAAGTAAAGATTGCTTTTTATTTTTTTCCCTTTCATAACACCATTTTTTAAGCTTTTTTCGCAATATTGTTAATTTATTTTTATCAAATCTCTTTCCAACTTCGAGATTATTTTGGTAGCCTATAATTGTTTCCAATGCATCAACAACCTCTATAACAGTTATCGGAGTTGGTGATGATCTCTCATCATCATCAGTTTCATTATTATCACGAAACTCATTAATTACCATTTTGATAATAACATTGTCTGTAACATCAGGAAATTTTTTATGTCGGAGGTTATTATAATAATTTCATTTTCAAAGGTTATTGAAGGTTATCGGACCAATAACCTTCGCAAATATTATGTTTATTATGATAAAGTGAAGGTTATTGAAGGTTATCAATATTAATAATCTCCAGAGTATTACGTTTTATTAATAAAAATGAAGGTTTTCGGTACCAATAACCTTCGTAAATATTACGTTTATGTTGGAGGTATTCGAAGGTTATCGGAGTGAAGGACTTCGAAAGCTTACGTTTAAAAAAATTTACTGATGAAATACATCTTCTGTTGTAACTGGTTGATCGATTATATAAGTATATTCTTCAATATTGTGTACTAATTGTTGAACTTCTGAATTAGTCTCAACTGAAAGATCATTAATTAGTATCGCAGTATCATTAATCTCATTTTCTAACTCACTTTCTTCTTGTTCGCTTATTTTTAATTTATCTATTTCGGACATAATTCTAATAGTTCTCCAGCAATTCTTTATAGTAGTATCACTAATATCTTTCCAAGTTTTGACAATAAAATTAATAGTTTCTCTTACATTAAGTTTTCTATATTTTATAAATAGTTAGATAGGATAGAATAATAAATAGATAAATATTAAAAAAAACTTTTATCTTTAATCTTCATTTCTCTTAAATTGTGTAAACAAATGACAACAATACAGCTTTTTGTATTTTGATTTGAAGCTGTGAATAATGCCAGCATCCATAGGCTGAATATGAGTAGTCATATTTGGCAGAAGAAAATGTACAGTAACGTTTGTAAGCTGGAATTTGTCTTGATCGGTTAGAGTAAATAATATTGGGTCTTCTTTGAGATCCTCTTTGTGATCTTTCTTATTGTCTTCTTCATGATTTTTCTCGTGGTCTTTCTCTTGGTCTTTCTTGTGATCTTTCTTGTGATCTTCCTTGTAATTCTTCTTGAAGTTCTTCAATTTTGTCAATAGAATTATTCTTAGATGATAGTTAATCTGTATTATTATTTTGGACTTTACTTAAATTTTCTGGAGTTATATAAGAAGCTGCATTATTTACAAGAAACAAGATCTGTCTATTTTAGATACAAAAATTATCATCTATATAATGTAACCATTGTTTTCAAATATACTTCTCATCCACACTTTTTTATTATTTTTATACATCATTGGTAATTAAGAAGGATTTGTTTCATTAAAGCACCGTGACTTTTTAGAAGTACCAATAACCAGCAAGCGAAACTTGTAAGAGCCAGTTGAATTAGAGCAAAGTAGTGTAATTACTCTTACTTTTTCTTAAAAAAACCATTATTATTTATTAAATTAACTGCTTTAAATTAATTATTTTTTTTTAGCTCGCTTTTTTTTTTCCAGCCATCAGTTTTTTAGAAAGTGTTTGATTAGGAAGCAATCAGTAAAATAAGCCTATTTCATCAGCGTTATATATATCTTCTAAATTATAATAGGAGAGAAGTTCTTGTAATTTTTTCTGTTCCTCAGGCAAGTTTTTTAAGAGTGTACTTGTTATTTCACCATGTATTGTAATTTTTCTTATTCTATTATATTTCTTAAATCTAGTAGCCCACCTATTTAAAAATATAAGTGAACTTTCGAGTATAGCAAATGCTTGTGCGAATTAGTAGGTTTTTTCCTTTATTAAAAAATCTAAAATAATTATTCTTTTGGTCATGACCTATTCTATCTACATATTCATGGCGAGTTCTAATATTGGGTGTTTTATATATGTCGTCAAAACTAATTTGGCCTTGACTCAACTCTTAAAATTTCAATTTTTAATTATGTCAATCACTAGTAAAAATTAAAATTTGCCTTGACTCAACTCCAATTTTCTTGATTTTAATTACATCTGACTCAATTTAATAGTTTTGACAATATGTATAGAGTGCTTTACAAGACGGTGACAAAAAGTTGTTTCAGCAACATTATCTTAAAATTGGTATTTATCAGTTTTTTTTAATATTTTTGATACAATCAAATGATCAATCTTTAGGCTTGAATAATACTCCATAAACTCTTTTGCTATGTTCTGTTATTTATAGGATAGGTTTTTTTTAACAAGTTCACAAATTTCTTTTTTTTGTTTGTCACTAATATGGCAACGTGTTTTTTTAGATATGGAATCGGGAGGCATAGTGCAAATAATTGGGATGGTTGGATAGATTGATTATTGAGTTTATTATTCGATTTCATTATTTATACAAAAAAAAATCAATCAAATCAATAAATCGATAATCATTGATTTTTGATTAGTTAATAATTCTTTATATAATCACATATAGTCACCATTTATATTTTTTAATATAACTGTAACTATATAGAGAAAACCTCTATAATAGTCACACTTCTATATAGTTATTGATTTTTGTATCCCGAAAGTGTGACTATACTTGCACACAAAATTATTTTGGAGCCTTGAAATTGCAATTTCAGGAAAAAAAGTCGAAATAGTTTTTCATAGAAGACAAAATTATTTTACTTAAAATCTGAAATTTTTTGACCATCCAGATTTATTCTTTGATTGAAAATATACATAACTGGGTATTTTTTTTACTTCTATATATAGAATAGATTCTGCATAAATTTCAAAAAGTCAAAATATCTCAAAAATCCAAAATCAATTTTGGGAACATGTATAGGTGTGACTATAGAAGGTCTGACTGTATATTATTTTAAAATAGTTATAATTTAGTAAATTTTAATGTTACAAAAATAAAATATATATTATTTTGTAGCTAAGAACCAGATATTTCAATCTGTCATAAGAATATCATAGTAAAAAATTGTTCCTAGTTATATAAAATTAATTTGAAATTAAAGCTAAAATTAATTATTTTTAAAAATTTAAAAATAATTATTTAATAAATTTTATAATTATATTAGCCAATCAAAATTGCATCATTATTTAACCTTTGTATCAAAATTTAACCATTGTGTCAAATTGCACTATAATTACTCTATAAAAATTATGATATTTAAAATATACTTAAAATATATTTAAAATATATTTCATTAAGTATTTTTTAAATATTTTTTAAGTATATAAAAAATTACTTAAAATATTATTATTTTATACTTAAATTATATTTAAAATATACTTAAAAAATATTTAAAAAATATTTAATTTAGATAATAAGTATATTTTAAGTATATATTTAAAATATACTTAAAATACCTAAAATATACTTATTTATTACTTAAATTAAGTATTTTTTAAGCATATTTTAATATATTTTAAGTACAAAATAATAATATTTTAAGTAGTTTTTATAAATATAATTAAGTATATTTTAAGTATATTTTAATTTATTTTAATAATATTTTAATAATATTTTAATTATATTTTAAATATTTTTTAAATATACATATTTCTTATAGGGTTAAATTTTGAGCTCAATTGGCTAAATTTTTGGCTCAATTCGTATTGTGCCTATACATGTTCCCAAAATTAATTTTGGATTTTTGAGGTATTTCGACTTTTTGAGATTTATGCAGAATCTATTCTATATATGGAAGTAAAAAAAGTATCCAGTTATGTGTATACGTGTTGCCCAAATCCCAAATAATTTGGGATTTGGGACGCCAAAATGCACAAATTACTAGTATTTGGGATTTGGGATTTCGGCAAAAGATACTAATTGTAATTTGGAATTTGGGATTTGGGATTTCGCATTTGGGATTTCGGCATTTGGATTTTGAATTTGGGTGGCAGGTATAGTTATGTGTATACTTGCACGCAAAAGTATTTTGGGGCCCCGNAATATATTTTAAGTACAAAATAATAATATTTTAAGTAGTTTTTATAAATATAATTAAGTATATTTTAAGTATATTTTAATTTATTTTAATAATATTTTAATAATATTTTAATTATATTTTAAATATTTTTTAAATATACATATTTCTTATAGGGTTAAATTTTGAGCTCAATTGGCTAAATTTTTGGCTCAATTCGTATTGTGCCTATACATGTTCCCAAAATTAATTTTGGATTTTTGAGGTATTTCGACTTTTTGAGATTTATGCAGAATCCATTCTATATATGGAAGTAAAAAAAGTATCCAGTTATGTGTATACGTGTTGCCCAAATCCCAAATAATTTGGGATTTGGGACGCCAAAATGCACAAATTACTAGTATTTGGGATTTGGGATTTCGGCAAAAGATACTAATTGTAATTTGGAATTTGGGATTTGGGATTTCGCATTTGGGATTTCGGCATTTGGATTTTGAATTTGGGTGGCAGGTATAGTTATGTGTATACTTGCACGCAAAATTATTTTGGGGCCCCGAAATTGCAATTTTGGGGAAAAAAGTCGAAATAGTTTTTCATAGAAGACGAAATTATTTTACTTAAAACCTGAAATTTTTTGACTACCCAGATTTATTCTTTGATTGAAGATATACATAACTGGATACTTTTTTTACTTCCATATATAGAATGGATTCTGCATAAATCTCAAAAAGTCGAAATACCTCAAAAATCTAAAATCAATTTTGGGAACATGTATAGTTATGTGTATCTTCAATCAAAGAATAAATCTAGGTGATCAAAAAATTTCGGATTTTAAATAAAATAATTTCGTCTTCTATGAAAAACTATTTCAACTTTTTTCTCCAAAATTGCAATTTCGGGACTTCAAAATAATTTTACATGCAAGTATAATTGTGCCTATTATTTCTAATATAGACAATCAATTTTTTCTGATTTATAAATAAGAATTTTTAATTTATGAATTTTCACAAATAGAATGTTCAATTTTTCATATTTGTACTATTAATAAGATTTTAATTTTTGTTCATTTGATTAGTGTATTATTTTTAACATAGTTGCAGTTATTCTTTTAATTATATCAATATCGTAATATTACAGTTATGTTATAATATAATTATATATAAGTCAAAAATAATTATTGATAGTTATTATATTTAAAATATTTTATTTTATAAATAAATTTTAAAAATAGTATTAAATAATTTCAATGATAAGAATATTTTGTGTTTTTTATCAAAATTTCAGCCTATTTTATTGAAATTGAGAAAATTATATTTGTTTAAAGTTTAGACAGATAAAAAACTTTAAAATAACTATTATTTATTCAATTTTAATAAAATAGGTTTAAAATTTTTACAAAAACATTTGTTTTTAAAATTATTTAATATTATTTTTAATATTTATTTATAAATAAAAAAGCTTTATATATTATATTATAATTATACATGTTTTCAAAATTGATTTTAAAAAAATTTATTCTATATATAAAAATAAAAAAAAATACTTAGTTATTTATATTTTTAATCAAAAAATTTATTTATGTAATTAAAAAATTTTAGGTTTTAAATAAAATAATTTTGTTTTCTATGAAAAACTATTTTAACTTTTTTCTTTGAAATTATAATTTCAAGATCTTAAAATAATTTTACATACAAATATAGTTACAAAAATAATAATTTTATATATAATTATATTTTTATATAATAAAATTTAATAACTTTTTCCTGAACAGATAAAAATAAAAAAATAAAATTTCAAGATAGATAATAATATATATGTATTTATAGAAATAGAGATTTCTATAAACATATATAATAATAATACTAAAATATTAATCTTTTTGAAAAATTAATACAATAATAAAGTATTAAAATATAAAATTTTTTTAAAAAAACAATATTTTTTCCTTTGACAAAATATCAGTTAGTTTATTTTTTATCAGATTATATTGACACTATATTTGCACGTTAAATTATTTTAGGATTCCGAAATTGCAATTTTGGAAAAAAAGTCGAAATAGTTTTTCATAGAAGACAAAATTATTTTACTTAAAATCTGAAATTTTTTGATTATCCAGATAAATTCTTTGATTAAAGATACATATAACTAGGTATTTTTTTTACTTCCATATATAGAATAGATTCTGCATAAATCTCAAAAAGACGAAATACCTCAAAAATCCAAAATCAATTTTGGGAACATGTATAATTGACACTATAAAAGACTAATATAAAGAAATAAAAGACAGAGTATAGACTAAAGGTATACAAATAATAGAGTTTGAACATAAACAAAATAAAAAATATGAAAGTTATATAGTTAGGACAATTAATTTGACAACAATAAAAAAGAAAAAATAAAATTTACATATCAAAATAGCTTTTAACAAAATATATAATTATAAAATAAAACAGTTAGACTAAGAACTATTTGACAAAATAATTAACAAGAAACATATAGTTAGTGATTATAAAAGTATTAAGAAATACTCATTATTTTCAAAAATCTTTATACAACAAACTAAAAAAAATCAATACTTTTTCAAAAAATAAAAAAAAATGAAAATTTAGTTAGACTCCAAAATTGATTAACGAAAAAGACAGGTAACCAAAATAAAAGAATCAATAATATATATAATAGATTTATAAAAAATAACTGAATATAAGATAAACTTAAAAACAAATCATGTGATTATATAAAGATAATTAAATATAACAAAATAACAGATTATAATATAATTGTATTATTTCATAATTGATTATTATTTATGGGTTACAAATATAAAGAACCAAAAAAAAGGAAATATATTCAAGATACAAGATGGTTAAATAATAAAATGAAACTGTATAGGTACATAATAAAGATAATTTACAACAAGATAATAGGTATCAGATGTAGGTATTGAAGTTCCAGACAAGGGAAATACAATTTCATTTGATGTTTATCTTTTTATCATGTTAAGATCAAAATTTTTTTTTTATATAGAAATATTACAAAGAGTGTAAATACTATATACAGATATAAAAAATTTTTCTAATGGATTCATAACTATCAGTTTCTAGTTTTAGCTAGGCAACAATGGGCTAGATAGTAAAAT
The DNA here is from genome assembly GCA_003547095.1 of Diversispora epigaea. Classification (NCBI taxonomy): domain Eukaryota; kingdom Fungi; phylum Glomeromycota; class Glomeromycetes; order Diversisporales; family Diversisporaceae; genus Diversispora; species Diversispora epigaea. The sequence continues at coordinate 1,233,450 of PQFF01000092.1, read as the reverse complement.
TTAGCTTTAGTTTAAATTTTTAGTCAGTCTCAATGAATGAATTCTAAATTGTGTAGTTATTTTGTTGACATATGATTTATTAATAAAAAATTTATTGCAGCATGGTTCCATTGAAAAAAAAATAACATAAAATTATTGATTATTGTGATATATAAAACTTTTTATTATAAGTAAATATTAAAACCAGTACTAAGTAACCTCAAAGACAAGAATTTTTCACATTTTTTGTCAAAATCTCAGACTTATTCTACTAAAATTGAGATATTTAAAGTTTAAACAGCTAAAAAACTTAAAACAGCTAATATTTACTCAATTTTGATGAAATAGGTCTGAAATTTTCACAGAAAACGTAATTTATTTTTGTCTTTGAGGTCACTTAGTACCATTTTTAACAGTTACTTATAAAATAAAAAGTTTTATATGTACTAACGATCGACGATTTTATGTTATAACTATGCAAATTAGAACATATATAAATCGTCGATCGTTGTGACATATAAGGCTTTTTATTTTATAAGTAAATGTTAAAAATGGTACTAAGTAACCTCAAAGACAAAAATGAATTGCGTTTTCTGTGAAAATTTCAGACCTATTTCATCAAAATTGAGTGAATAATAGTCATTTTAAAGTTTTATATCCGTTCAAACTTTAAACATGCATCATTCTCTCAATTTTAATAGAATAGGTCTGAAATTTT
>PQFF01000092.1:1188962-1232736 GCA_003547095.1 Diversispora epigaea | reverse complement strand
AAAATTTCAGACCTATTCTATTAAAATTGAGAGAATGATGCATGTTTAAAGTTTGAACGGATATAAAACTTTAAAATGACTATTATTCACTCAATTTTGATGAAATAGGTCTGAAATTTTCACAGAAAACGTAATTTATTTTTGTCTTTGAGGTCACTTAGTACCATTTTTAACAGTTACTTATAAAATAAAAAGTTTTATATGTACTAACGATCGACGATTTTATGTTATAACTATGCAAATTAGAACATATATAAATCGTCGATCGTTGTGACATATAAGGCTTTTTATTTTATAAGTAAATGTTAAAAATGGTACTAAGTAACCTCAAAGACAAAAATGAATTGCGTTTTCTGTGAAAATTTCAGACCTATTTCATCAAAATTGAGTGAATAATAGTCATTTTAAAGTTTTATATCCGTTCAAACTTTAAACATGCATCATTCTCTCAATTTTAATAGAATAGGTCTGAAATTTTCACAGAAAACGCAATTCATTTTTGTCTTTGAGGTTACTTAGTACTATTTTTAACATTTACTTATAAAATAAAAAGCCTTATATACCACAACGATCGACGATTATATATATATATAATTATGTTCTAATTTGCATAGTTATAACATAAAATCGTCGATCGTTGGTACATATAAAACATTTTATTTTATAAGTAACTGTTAAAAATGGTACTAAGTAACCTCAAAGACAAAAATGAATTGCATTTTCTGTGAAAATTTCAGACCTATTTCATCAAAATTGAGTGAATAATAGTCATTTTAAAGTTTTATATCCGTTCAAACTTTAAACATGCATCATTCTCTCAATTTTAATAGAATAGGTCTGAAATTTTGACAAAAAACGTGAAAATTCTTGTCTTTGAAATTACTTAGTACCATTTTTTGAGATTTACTTATAAATTAAAAAGTTTTATATGTAATGACCATCAATAATTATTTCCGATTTTACATATAAAAAAATTATTACTAATTAAAAAAATTTTATAATCTATATAGTTAATTATATAAATAAATGGTCGAACCGTCAATCGTATAAAAATGAACCGCGGACCGGTTCAGTAATATCCCTAGAATTCACCCGTGATATACAAATTCTATTGATAATATAACAAATCTACATAATTATAATAATTAATTATTATTACAAATCTGAACAGAATGCAAAGGTTTCTAAATCGATTGCGGAATATACTATTTGTTTATTTATTAAATTAGATATACATGTATATATACTCGACAAGTCGGCCGCTTGATAAGTCGGCCAATGTTGGACAGCTATTCTATTATTGTACTAATCTCAATAAGTCGGTTTTCACGATAGCCCGGTCAAAATGACCCAGCTGCCAGTGGCCGACTTATCAAGTCTCTATGTAAAAAACATGTTGCGGTGATCTGCATCAAATCGTTCATAATATATAAACAAAAATGCAATATTAACAACATTAATAAATTACTCACTAAATATTTGTCATCCCACTTTATTTATAATCACGGAGATGACCCTACGTTTATGTAAATGCTTTATTATTTTTATTATTTAAAAAAGCCAATAATTTTTTTGTAACCAAATTTTATATGATCGAACTTCGATTCTTCTTTTACATATGCACGGTGATGTCAAATAATAATAATAATGTGATAAATACTTTTCTTAATATTGGAATTAGAAATAAACTTTGTAATATTATAAAAGCCTGACAATAATAAATTTCCGAGTTTCATATAAATTTCCTATTTTATTTTTTTAATAAAATCTTTCATGCAATAAAACGGAAATGTCAAATTTCGGAGCATAAATGAATATTTTTTGACGACTTTTGATTCGTTCTTCCGAGATTCGGAGTTCGATTTTCTTAAGATTATCACGTGTGCAACCATCATTATTAATACGTATCATTTAGTGTTTTTGAGTCTAGACTTTTATAAATAAAATAATAAATACAATTATGACCTAGATTGGGAGTCCAGGATAACTTTACCCTTTCTGTTGCCATCGTTTAGTTTATCATGTGACCTTTTGAGAATAATATAATATAAACATAATATGAACAATATTATGTAAACTATAAATAAATTACAAAATATAAATTATAATAAACAATAATATAAATGCTAAGCGAAACACATTTGATGCAAAAGAAAAAAACCCTTCGGATTTAGATAGAAACAATGAATCTGTTATTATTTTGACATTACCTTATAAAACAAAATATTGTGAACCAATTAAATCAAGCCAAATTACAAATACTATCTATAAATTTAGTAATACGATATAATAAAATGCCTATTATAATTAAATTTTTTTGATTGTTCTTTTCTCAAAATAACCATATCGGGATATTCATTATATGCAAAATATATGTTAAAGTATAACATATATCTAACTTTAAATACTATTTCTCCGTTAATTCAGGTCTTAGAAATTGAACTTCTAAAAAAAGAAATTTGTGAATCACTTTATTTATATAATTATAATATTTTTATGAATGAAAGTATGTTTGTCATATATAATGACATTTTATATATAAAAAATAATACTGATAAAATATCATATGTATCATGTGCATATATTTTGTACAGTATTTTTTGTTGTCCATTTTTTATTAATATAGCAAAAAATAAAATAAATAAAATTTTAATTTTTATACATTTTTATAAACAATTGTTTATGGACAAACAGTTTTATAGGGTTGAAAGGATTGTATCTAGTGGAAATTATGGTTATTTGAAAAAGGTTGGTTTAAAAAGTAATTTCTTGAGGAGGGTGTCATCTTAAGAAGAATCACTTTGAAAAAAGTACCACTGGAAAAGAGCATCATATGCATTGTATAAATTATTATTTACAAGATGCAACTTCTCCTGTTCTTGATTACTAGCTAGAATAATCAATGTTCTAGATTATACAAGTCCTCAAAATTGCCTATTATATAAGTTCAAAATAGTTTCATAGAAAACAAAATTATTTTCAATATACATTAAATAAGATAGTTATTTTGTTTCCATATGTAAAAAAAATATTAAAAATATTGAAAAATCCAAAAATATAAAATGTGCAAAAAATTAAAAACCTATTTTGAAACATATATGCTTCAGACATTTGTATTCCTTCCTCGTGATTGGATATACTCAATTGTACTAATTTAATGAGTTTGGTAGTGAACAACTTTTGAGAAGTAGTATTGATATAAAAGAGAAATAGAAAAATAGGATTTTTAGATACATGACTGGTATTTTTTTTGATTAATACTATAGTTTTTTAGATTTTTACTGAATTACTGGTAAACTTATATACAAATCCTAGTTTTGTGTTCTCTTTAACCAAATGATACCTAGTATAAAAATATAATATCTTATTTGACTACTAAATAGCTTTCTGCCCTGAATATATATATCCTCAAAATAGGTCTTAATTTTTGTGTATTTTGTTTTTGAAATTTTTCTATATTATATCTTTAATTAAAGAATCCAAATCTGCATTAAAAAATTTTGGATTCTAATAAAAATAATTTCATCTTCTATGTAAAAATTATTAATGTTTTTTAGTAACAAGTTTTTACAAACATTTGATTTTTTTTATGAAATGTGGCATGTTTAGTTCTGGAATCACTTATAGATTCTTATGGGATCAATTTGTGTAAAGATTAACATTTATTAATATGTTTTTTAGAAAAGGCAAAACATGACAAACCCTTTGTCAAATCAAATTATTATGTATGAAGAAAGCAGGATAATTATGTACATATACTCCAACTATGGAGATCACACACCCGAATAGTACTGATATTGGAATCAACTGCCAATTCACTTGCAAAAGAAGTCAAAAGTTTAACTAACTAACAACTTGTGATCTTTATGTAAAATGCTCTTACCATTAGAGCTGAATCAAATGGATATTTGCTGGAAGATTAGAAAGTCATTTGAAATCCAGGTATACATGTTCAAATTATTAAAAACATAGTAAATTAATTTGGAATTTGGGAATTTAGAATTTGGAACTATAGTAATTTTATAAGAATTTTGGATTTAGAATTTTGCATCTTCTTTCAACAATTCTTGAGCATTATTTATCAGAGAAAAAATATCTTTGCCGAACCGATTCTAATATAGAGACCACACTATATCCATTTAATGTCAATGCCAAAACCCAGCAAGATCACTACCAATTTGATTATTAATGTTACTTTCTTAAAGAATCGCCAGAAAAAGTACCACAACAATGACAAAAGAATAATGTAAACCCTACGATCCAGCAAAAGAAAGTTGAGAGAAATTCGAACCAAATGGATGTATAGTAAAATTACAACACAAAAGCGAAACTCATTTGTACATTCCTCCTAACAAGCAGTTTTGGACATTGGTAAGTACCATTAAAGGAAATTCTCGACGAGGTATGATAAAAATTTGGGAACAAGCACCACATCTATGACATTACAAATGAGTACAAAAACTTCCACACTGCTTCTCAAAAGTTGTCCTCCACCGAACTCGTCAAATTATTAATGGAAAAAGGCAAGTTGTTTTGCTTAAATGGTGCAATTGAACAGCAAATATACACAAATATTTCTCCGCTGCTGACTCTCCCTTCTTTCTGCTACAATGCCAATTACACAAGGTACAACCTGCAGTCATCAAAATTGGTTCCCGTGACTCCATTCGTGAAGAATGAAATATGTAAGTGATTTTGAATTCTTTTTTCTGGTTTGTTTTATTCCCCATATTAACTTTGTTACAGTATGCATATAAACAATCACTCCTTTTTATAAAATTGTTACAAATTTGATAAAGGAAATGATTTTCATGTTTATTGGATTTTTAATAAAAATAAAAGCTCATCGACACAAATAAAAAAATTTTTTTTTCAAAAAAATCAAAAAAAAATAAAATTTCACTTTTTTCCTGCTGGTCAAAAAAAATCAAATAGATTTTATAACATTCTTTTTTCATTCATTTCAACTCAACTTTAACTTCCCTTTTACATTTTCAAAAAAAATGGGACAACAAGGTTCAAGGTTTAAAAAAAAAAAGAGAAATTCGATTTCTGCAGCAGATAATCGTGCAAGTATAAGTAGCTTCAAAGAAGAGTATAACTTTGAAAACCCTTATATGATGACAATAAACGAAACACAGATAGATAGAATGCAAACACAACACCATATTTTAAGAACCATTTGGAGCAATAACTTTTCTGCTCCCATAAAAGATAAATTAAGTGCTGGTCATGATTACAAAGTTCTTGATTTCGGGTATATATTTAATTTTATTTTTATATAAAAAACCTATTAAATTCAAATTTTCGACCCTAATAAAATTTTTCGTATTTTTTTTTTTTTTTTTTTTTTGTGNAGTATGCATATAAACAATCACTCCTTTTTATAAAATTGTTACAAATTTGATAAAGGAAATGATTTTCATGTTTATTGGATTTTTAATAAAAATAAAAGCTCATCGACACAAATAAAAAAATTTTTTTTTCAAAAAAATCAAAAAAAAATAAAATTTCACTTTTTTCCTGCTGGTCAAAAAAAATCAAATAGATTTTATAACATTCTTTTTTCATTCATTTCAACTCAACTTTAACTTCCCTTTTACATTTTCAAAAAAAATGGGACAACAAGGTTCAAGGTTTAAAAAAAAAAAGAGAAATTCGATTTCTGCAGCAGATAATCGTGCAAGTATAAGTAGCTTCAAAGAAGAGTATAACTTTGAAAACCCTTATATGATGACAATAAACGAAACACAGATAGATAGAATGCAAACACAACACCATATTTTAAGAACCATTTGGAGCAATAACTTTTCTGCTCCCATAAAAGATAAATTAAGTGCTGGTCATGATTACAAAGTTCTTGATTTCGGGTATATATTTAATTTTATTTTTATATAAAAAACCTATTAAATTCAAATTTTCGACCCTAATAAAATTTTTCGTATTTTTTTTTTTTTTTTTTAGTTGTGGTCCTGGAACATTCATTTTCGATCTATCTTCAACTTATCCATTACCAAAATTCATAGGAGTTGATTTTGTTCCAATATTTCCAACACAAGTTCCTCGAAATACATCATTTCTTGTAGCAAATATAATGGATGGATTACCATTCGAAGACTGTACTTTCGATTATATACATGCTAGATTTCTAGTAATGTATTTTACACAAGAAGAATGGGAAAATGTAGTAATAAAAGAATTGTCGAGAGTCCTAAAACCCGGTGGTTATCTAGAATGTTATGACAGTGAAATTCCTTGGTATAATATGTCACCATCCTTAGAAAAATTAAGTGATGCAGGTATTTACATAACTATTTATTAAAATTATTTAAAATTATTTAAAATTCATTTTTGAAAATAAACGAAATGAATTAATCAAATTTTATTGAACATTATTACAATAGTACAAAGGGAACTTTTTGCAAGAAATATTGATCCTTTGATGTCAAGAAAAATTGACGAATTCATACAAGCCACTGGTGAATTTGAAGACATACAAAAGGAGCAAAAAGATATTCCTTATGGTTCTTGGGGAGGTAAAATAGGTAATTATATTTTATGGCTTTATTAATATTCATTTATTAATATTCATTTATTATTATTATTCATACAATTAAATAATTAAATAAATAAATAATTAAATAATTAAATAAATAAAAAATTAAATAATTAAATAAATAAATAATTAAATAATTAAATAAATAAAAAATTAAATAATTAAATAAATAATTAATTAAATAAATAATTAATTTTTTTTCTAGGTGAACTCTCCGCTCAAACGTTTTTCCAATTTTTTGAAGGTGTTCGTAAACCAATAAAGGATATCATGAATATAAATGACCAAGGATTCGATAAATTAATGAAAAAATTCGAAAGTGAAATTAATTACTATCACACATATGGCAAAAATCATAGGATTGTCGCACGAAAGATCGAATGTTAAAGATTTTTAAAAAATTTAATAGAATCTTCCTTTTTTCGGTTAATTAATTCTTAATCTCATAGATTTCTTTTTATTTTAAAAAATAAACCTAATTGTGAAAATACTATTTTAGATTATTTTTTCTTAAACATGCAAGAAATAATATAATTCGTGTATCAAATTTGTTTCGCGTAAACAATAAATCACGATAATAATGAAATGTTTCAAAATTTCCAATAAACCTCGCTGCATAATTGAAAGTCAGCATAGTTCGGCTTTCCTAAATTCTTATTTCAAATTATCATGAAAAAAAGGTTCTTTTAGAATTTACATTTATGCAAGTAATTAAGTATTTTACATCATTTATTTTGATTGATAATTTTCAATTCTAAATCTAGAAGTTGTTTTTGTGTTTAACTTTCCAGATTTAAGATTTAATAATACTTTTGGGATATTAACTTTATGAATATTTATGATATTTATGAATAGAAAAATGAAATGCATCTTTTTTATGCTCGTATAATTCGTACAATAAATAAATGACATCCTTGACTATTGTAGTATAATGTTTGTTTACGTGCAGAGAATAACGAATCATTCATTTATCCGGAAATTGATACTTAAAAATTTTTAACAAGTCAAGTCATAGGGGGGTAAATTTAGAAATTCACGCTAGGTTTTATTTTATTAAAATTTTTAATTCATGTAATATCGGAAAAACTATTTTTAAACAAACAATGAAAACTTGGAATTATTTCGATCGATCTCCATTCTTGTTGAAAGCCAGCCACATTATCAAAATCATTCGATAAAAACTAAAGCAAGAAAATTTTTTTGAAAATCTCTAAATTATATGCACTTTGAAATGGCCGTAATTGTGAGACTTTTGTCTATTTATAACAATACAAAAGAAAATATAATGTAAAATTTCCAAAATTTTTTTTTTTTTATTCAGTGTTTTTAATTTTTTTTAATTTAATATGTACAGAAGTTCATTAATTCATTATTCTAGTCAGCTTTCCCTAATATATATTCTTATAATTACGTTACGTTCTGTATTTTATAATCTAACATCTCTTTATATTTCTTATTCACAATTTGATTAAGAAAAATAATATATTCAAGTCTTTACGTCATAATAGATATATAATTTCTATACGACAACCATATAGGCTATACTAATTATACAAATTAAAAGATTTAACCCAATACTCATATTTAAAGTATTACTTGAACTTGGTGACTCTGTAGGAACATCAGTTTGAGATGTGACAACACTTTCCACGACTACTACGGTCGAGGCAGGTATCTCAGTAGTCATAACAGTTAATACCCCTTGATCATCTTGTGTTGTAAATGCTGATGTACTTCCTGGAATAACTGACGTGACAGATGTAACATATGTGGTCAATTTTGTGGATTTTGTAGATTTTATGGAATCTGTTGTCGAAGTTTCATCATCTGTGCTTGCAGATTCTGTAGTTTTGGGGATGGATTTAGTAGTGGGAGTTGTTTCATCGGAAGTATCAGAACTAGAACTAGTTTTTGTATTTGAGTTTCTGAGAGATGAATTAATAAAAATAAAGAATAAAGGATAATATTAGTGAATGAATCTCTTGCAACAGGTATCATTTGATTTTATAAAATACTTACGAAGTTTTATGTGAAGTGTTGGGTGATGGAGTTTCAGATGAAGTATCAGGTGAAGAAGTGGGTGAATCTTCGGGAGGTGAAGTAGTGGGTGTGTCTTCAGGGGGTGAAGAAGTGTTATCAGATTGTGAATCTGTAGTTATAGGAGTGGCTTTGAATCAAAAGAACAAAATTGTTAGTAGAAGTAATGAGTTGAGTAATAATCAAATTTTACAAAATAGTTAAAACAATCGTACCAATGGTGGTGGTAGTAATTTTTGATGATCCTGTTGACGTTGAATTTTCTTCATCTCTTACTTCAAGTTTCTGCAAGGGAATAGAATCAATTGCAGAAATGAAGAGAATAAGAATAAAAATGGAAACCGTAAATATATGAATTATAGATCTTGTATTCATTGTGAAAAAGCTAATAATAAATTTTTTATAAATTTTTTATAAATTTTTATGATGGATTTAAAAATTTATTTTGGGGTTAGATTATAATACAAAGTAATTGAAATGATATATATTGGAGCAGCGACTGAAATAGAAATAATAAAAATAATAAAAATAATATATATGGATGTAGCGAATCAACGTCACTGAAATACTCTTTGATCTACAAAGAAAAATTTCAATTCTGGCGATCACTGATTCTTTTCTTTTTTTTTTTTTTTTGGTAAATCCTCTAAGATTCAGAGATATTTATAAAAAAGATATGTTTGATTGTTTGAGATTCCATTCAATAGAATTTTTCATAATAGGTAACAATATGCAGGAGTTTCTTAGTTTCAATCTTTCTAGTTCATTTTTGGGATTAAGGTCAACATTATAAACATTCTAGAGTTTTATGAATATACAAATATGAAATAAAGAATTCTTTTTTNTAGAATCAATTGCAGAAATGAAGAGAATAAGAATAAAAATGGAAACCGTAAATATATGAATTATAGATCTTGTATTCATTGTGAAAAAGCTAATAATAAATTTTTTATAAATTTTTTATAAATTTTTATGATGGATTTAAAAATTTATTTTGGGGTTAGATTATAATACAAAGTAATTGAAATGATATATATTGGAGCAGCGACTGAAATAGAAATAATAAAAATAATAAAAATAATATATATGGATGTAGCGAATCAACGTCACTGAAATACTCTTTGATCTACAAAGAAAAATTTCAATTCTGGCGATCACTGATTCTTTTCTTTTTTTTTTTTTTTTGGTAAATCCTCTAAGATTCAGAGATATTTATAAAAAAGATATGTTTGATTGTTTGAGATTCCATTCAATAGAATTTTTCATAATAGGTAACAATATGCAGGAGTTTCTTAGTTTCAATCTTTCTAGTTCATTTTTGGGATTAAGGTCAACATTATAAACATTCTAGAGTTTTATGAATATACAAATATGAAATAAAGAATTCTTTTTTTATGGCGGTTTCACCAAATGGCGTCAGGGTACAGGATCAAAAATCTTATCTTTGTTTTTTTACCAAATAGAAATTTATAAAATTTACTCTTGTTTGTTCTAATTCCATTTGCATACACAGAACATTATCTCTTGAACTAAAAAAAAAAGTATGCTTCATTAAAGGAATGCCAAACTTTTTGTTCAACCCAACCATTTTTTTATGCTTGATATCTGTAACAGTATATGACAAGGGGTAAAAATTCATTGTGCTAAAAATATACATAGGTTTGACACACGACAAATAAACCAATGAACACTTTTTTTGATGAATGGTCGCACCAAATAAATCCATGCGCTTCGCTAGTATTATGTCAGAATTCACGTGTTTTGACTAATAGTCACACAAAATAAATGCGTCTCGTTAATAATAATATTCTGTCAGAAATTTACGTGTTTGAAAAATAAAGCAGATATAAAAAATAAAAAACAGCATAAATTTATTGGCTTATTAGTTTTAGCATAATTCTATAACTTGAAAGTATTGAACCTAATATTGATATTTTAAACGCATTTAGGCATAAAAACGAAGACACAAATCAATTTATATCTTTCTTTTTCAGAAAAAATTACAAAATCGAGGGGGGAAAACGAGGTTTGACGAATCGAAAGTATAAGGGGCCAGGTCTATAAGGGACGAAGTTCTTTTTTATGTAAAAAAAATTATGTGCTTAATATGACTTAAACGTTCATTTAACGTAATTACGGGATAAAATTAAAGAAATTTAGGAAAGACTTGTATCCAGTACATAATGTTTCCATAAACAAAATACGAATAAAAGAGTGTGTCGATTTTGGGGGTTTTTTTTTTGGATAGTCATCCTGTTAAGTGCGCAGAACATTTATAAAAAAAAAAGATTAGTAGGTGATCATAAAATAATGCAAGATTTTAGTCCAAGAGAAATAACTTTTTGATCAGCTGTTAAATTCACTTGAAAGAACTGATGCAGACAGATCAAAATTTGGATGAATGAAAAGTTTTTTATTACCTCATTTTTATGACATGAGATAATGATTTTATAAATAATTTAGTGTAGAAAAGAGAGATGTTGCGAGAATAAAACCCAGAATCTTTGGATGGCACCGATCGAAAGAAAATTGCCCATGTGAAATAAGAACTTGGAAAAAAAAATTTTCAAATTGGACATGGACTACAATTTGTATAAAATTTTGCATTATAAGAAAAAATTTTTCGCTCAAACAAAAATGTATAAAACTTCTAAGTCGCACTACATATCTAATTTAGGAACATAAAATTAAAATTTTAAACTTTACCGCTCCAACTAATGCGACAATTAATTAAAATTTATTATATAATATTATTACGTAAACATCATTGTTTTTAGTTAATATTGTTTTTTATTACGAATGCTTAAACTTTTGATGACATTACGATTAGTCATGTATTCTAAAAGATTCTTTGCATATTTCCAAATTTTCCCTTGCATATGGCGTCATGATAAAACTCTCCATTATCCACACCAGTTGCATTATTACCACGGTCACCGCTTCAAGAATCACTTCCTCCAATTAATTCTTCCTTTTGTAAAAATCTTTATTTTGAATGGGGCCTTATTAATGTCATTACTTTTCATATTTGAAAAAGGGGTAGAAAATTATTTTCTGATTAACGCCACGCGCCCAAGTGATTTTCCCATTGGCTATTCTTTGACCATCTAGGGATTAAATTTCTTTTTTTGACAGTCCCGAACCATTTCATTATTTTGATTTTGTTAATACCTCTAATTATTGGAATATAAATGAAATTTCTTTCAAAAAGAAAAATTAATTTTGATTCATGCAACCTATTTTTTTCAGGAAAAAAAAAACCCCCCTTTCTAACTTGTACAGTTTTATTTGGTCAATCTCTTCTTATGAAAAATGACATGTTTTATTTAGGGCGTTTGATCTACCTTCACAACATCCATATTTTGCAAGATCTATGCTTGATCATAATAATAACTGCATCTATGCTCAAAAAAAAAAAAAAAAAATANATGGCGTCATGATAAAACTCTCCATTATCCACACCAGTTGCATTATTACCACGGTCACCGCTTCAAGAATCACTTCCTCCAATTAATTCTTCCTTTTGTAAAAATCTTTATTTTGAATGGGGCCTTATTAATGTCATTACTTTTCATATTTGAAAAAGGGGTAGAAAATTATTTTCTGATTAACGCCACGCGCCCAAGTGATTTTCCCATTGGCTATTCTTTGACCATCTAGGGATTAAATTTCTTTTTTTGACAGTCCCGAACCATTTCATTATTTTGATTTTGTTAATACCTCTAATTATTGGAATATAAATGAAATTTCTTTCAAAAAGAAAAATTAATTTTGATTCATGCAACCTATTTTTTTCAGGAAAAAAAAAACCCCCCTTTCTAACTTGTACAGTTTTATTTGGTCAATCTCTTCTTATGAAAAATGACATGTTTTATTTAGGGCGTTTGATCTACCTTCACAACATCCATATTTTGCAAGATCTATGCTTGATCATAATAATAACTGCATCTATGCTCAAAAAAAAAAAAAAAAAATATGCATGAACTCCATGTTCTCTCTTAAGATACATAGTATATGAAAAATAAATTAGTAATTTTTTTACTATTTCCAGCAGAATAAAAAAAAATTCGAATAAAACCAATTTTCTATGAAGAGACCATGTTTTCGGTTTAAAAAGAATTGGTTATAAGAAAGGCAATTATTTTGATTCTGGATATCAAAAACTTTTTTTGTACAGAAGAAATTTACACATGATTATTGATTCACATATGCTGTCAGATAAGCTTTTCTGTGTGTCTCAATTTCTTTATAGTAAAAAGAATAGATGACAGTTTTTGACATGCATTAAATGGTGTGATGAATTAATATTAATATTTTGTATCGGTAAAATGGTGAAAAAAAATAAAGACACAACTTTTACATAATCCATATTAAGTAAAATTTGTTATCAATAAAGTAAACAAACCTTTAAAATGAGAGATGATATGTTAATATATTCTTTTCAAAATATTTTACATGGTTTCCAGTTATTTATTTAATTATTAAACTACAAAGAAAAGAAATAAAAGGTAATATAAAATGAAATCTATACATGATAAAACAATTTTGTTTGTAGAAAATCTATTTTCACTAAAAACATTTTATTTAAAAAAAAATTTTATATACTACTTCTAATATAGCAAAAGGTTTTCTTTGCAAGTTCCTCGTATATCATAAGATATGTGAGAATATTAAAAATTTTATTTGTGTTAAAAATATATGAAAGTTATTTGTATATATGTATAGGTAAAAGAAAGGTTAAATAAAAAATGTTAGTATTGAGACATTTTATTTAAATAAATATTATATCTTTTCCTGGTTTAAAATAATATTTATCCATTTGAAATATATTGTTTGACCCAAAAAACAGATATTTAAAATTTGTATATTATCTATAAAAGATTTTTTAAAAAATATATATTTCTAAAACAAAAAAAAAATAAATAAATAAAAATAAAAAAAAAACATGAATGTTAAATAATGTTATAAAATTTGATATTTTACCTATTTTATTTTACCGAATAAATAAAATTATTTATAAAAGAATATTTAAAGAAAATTTAATATAATAATATTTAAAAAATAACAAGTATGATAATAATATTTAGAAAATAACTTTTAAAAAGATTTTCAACGAAATTTTATAAAATATTGAATGGTTTTTTTTTAAAAAAAATATTATTTTATAAAAAGAACAAAAAAGATGCGTGCGTCTAAATCGCGTGTGTAGTTTTAAAATATTGTGTCACGTAGATATGTAGTGATGATAAACATGTGCCGCTAGCATGTATTTATCACAAAGTTTCTAACACTTTTTTTACTTGAAATATTTTGGTCAATATTGATCCAATTATTTTGAAACCACCATCATTTGATTCCCTTCAATGAGTTCAATCCAACAAGCTATAAATCATTAAAATTTAATTAGTTGCTGAGATATTTTAATTTTAAATTAAATTCAAAATTATTAATTTTTATATTATTAAAACTTGTTACAACTGATAAATATTATTATATCATACGATATTTGGCATAATAAATAAAAAATGAGAATGAAAATATTCGTTCATTATCTTTTCTGTATGCCACTGTTCATTATTAAAATTATTTACTTGCATTTATTTTTAATTATAATTTATGCCTATTCGACGACGATAATATTATAAGAAATACAACTACAGAGAAATCGATCTTCTCATTCCAGTTTTGCACGGACAAATTAATCTCTATAGCATTATTCTCTTAATAATGAGCCATTTCATCGGGACATACATTATACGTTGCTTTAATACTTAATAACCCAAATCACAATCAAACTTTAAAGGCGAGTGTAGACGTTTTACACGCTGTACTTTTAAGGACGATAATAAAGAATAAATTATTTATAAATAAATTTTTTTAAAAAAGTTTTCTTCGGTTGGGATTTGCATTCTATTAAATCGAGTTAATTGAATATTGATTTGGATTAGTGATGTTTGAATCATTGCGCCCATTTTATCATAGTTTTTAATATTGCCATTTCTAGAAACAATGACAAGCATGCGGATATAAAAATCCTTTTTTTAAAAAAAAAAAAAACAATTAAATTAAATTCTCCTTCTCAATTTCTGTTTTAATGACAGATAGGATGTTCGGTAATTCTAGAAATTCTAGGAATCCTCGTAGACAACCATCTGTACAACCAAGTGCTGAAGAAATTACAAAAATTCAAAATGACCAACGCCAGAGTATATCTGAAAATTTTTCATCATCAGAATTAACATATGGAGGAAGCGATAAAATAATACAAATTCCTCTCGGAATTGAATTTGATAGATTGTGGAAAAAAATGATAAAAAGGGAACTGAAAAATCAACATATGATGAGACGTTTTATATGTTCATGTCTTGTGACTGCAGATAAAGAAATCGGAGATGAAGTCGAAGGTTTAGTTGCGGATTTGGGATCTTCAGAAGGAATGTCTCGAATCAGAGAGATTGTAATGTTTGAAATGTCTGTTGACGCAGGTTTAAGGCCTACTGTCGCGTCATTTCAACGTGTAATTTTGCCTTTCTTAGCTCTTTTAACACGCAAGGCAATTTCAAATTGTACTCTTGAGCGGTACCTTAATGCCTTTTATTCAGTTGTACATACTAACTTGGTAATTTTTTTTTTTTTATCAACTTTTTTTATTTTTTATTTTAATTATACAATAATCTTTAATTTTGATCTTAATTATAAAGGAACCCTTTATAAATAATGGTGTAATTAATATGCTTGAAAAATTGGTTCACCGCAATAATATTGAAGATCTACAAACCAATAAAACGGAATTGATCAAAGATGATAAAAATTCATTCATTCCCACCTCGCAAGTATAAATTTCAATAAATTTTTGCATTAATAATATATAATCTTTTATAACTTAACTATTACCTTTTTTATAGATTCGGTCAATTTTTTTTAGTTATTGTGCGTTTAATAAATGAACTTTTGAAACGATTTAAAAGTGCATCAATAGAAGATACAATGATCAATATTAGTGAAAGGCTTGAAAAATTAAAAAATGAATGGAAAAATTCATTTGATTCTCCCGCTGCAGAATTATCTTCTGATCCACTTGAAAAAAGTGATGTACAAGAATACTTTTTCTTAGTTTTGGATAAAGAATTCGATCGCATGAATGGCATGTTGCGTAAACCAAAAAAAGTTAAATATGACAATGCTTCAGAAAAAATGACATCTGACGCAAGATATTATGATAGAATTGCGCGCGATGCAGATCTAGTAAGAACTCATGATCCCCCAGGTATCGCTTCACGTCCATTTTATATAATTCCGTTTATTAAAGTAAATTTCGTAATTCATTGAAATGTGATTTATTATATTCCAAAAGGTGAAAATTCGAATGAGGGACCACGTCACGATAATGATTTTGCGGAAATATCTAAGATTTCCATCATCCCTACTACGGATGAAATTCTATGTAAACGGGAACCCTATTTGCCCGTTATAAGTGGAAGTGATAAGTTACATCATCTTCCTAAAGGTGCTGCTCGTTTATTAGATAGACAATTTCGATTGCTACGAGAAGACATGTTGAACACTTTTCGAACAAGTATCAATGGTTTTTTGAAGCTTATTGGAGAACCAAATAAGAATAGAGAAAAGATTGAAAAATATAAAAAGAGTGGCGGAAGATTTAAATGTGAAAATTCTGATGGTGGTGATTTGAACGTGTATCCAAATATTCACTTTACTGAAGTTATTGCGGATAAAAATAATGGATTTTTCTTTCGCGTTGCATTTACTCCACCATCCACAAGAATGTCCACCAAAACTGCAAAAGATCGCAAATTATATTGGCAAAAAGCTAAAAAACTTGGATATGGGAATTTGGTTTGTCTTCTTTGGCCAAATGAAGATATTCATAACTACGTAGGAAATCCAAATTCAGCTATTTCATCAAAATATTCGATATATTTTGGAACTATTGCACATAGAGATGAAAATATTTTGTCTCAAAATCAAGAATTTGCGGAAATTGGTATCAACTTTATTGACTCATCATTATATAAGACTGCCATGAAAGACATTTCGTTTAAATATAAAAATAAAAGAGATATTGGTTATAGATTTTTAGTTGAGTCCACAGATCTACTTTTTGAAAGTTTTAAAATTATTTTGAAGACATTACAAGAAACCGAACCTTCAGAACTTCCCTTCGAAAAATATTTTGCTCCACAATTTGAATATAAATCAAATGGACCAGCTTCTGTGGAGCCACCTATATATGCAAGAGCACCAGGTTTTAGATTTAATGTAAGTTTTTTTTTTTTTTTAAAAAAAAAAAAAACCGTTAACATCTTTAATAAAGAACAAACAATCATTTTTCTTACAAATTATATTATATTATTTTTATTTTTATTTTTATAAAAACAGCTTTCTACTTTACTTCATTCATATGCAAGAAATCAGGACGTTTATTTAAAAGTTAATGACCGAAGGTCCCATGATAGCGTTATAAAAAATCTTGCAAAATATAGTACTCTTGATACGACTCAAGGTATTTATTTATGTTACATTTCACTTTAGACCTGATTTTTTTTGACTGACAATTTCTTGTAATTTTTAAATAGCTAAAGCGCTTGTATCATCTTTATGCCGTGAAGTTGCATTGATTGAAGGTGAGGACTTACAAATGTTATTTAATTTGTATATTTATTTATTTATTTATTAATTTGTAATTTTTTTTTTCTTTTGACGATTGGAATTATTTGAAATTATTTAGGACCCCCGGGAACAGGAAAATCATTTATTGGCGTCGGAATAATGCGTGCATTGTTAGCTCCCGAAAACCGCCGGGCTACAAGTATTGGACCCATTTTGACAATATGTTATACTAATCATGCGTTAGATAACTTTCTTAAAGGTCTTTATTTTTATTTTATTCATTTTTCAATAATTATTATGATGACTATTTATTATAACTGATTTTAAATTATCTTATTTTTGATATATAGATCTCTTAGATGTTGGTATAGATAATATTGTACGAATAGGTTCGAATTCTAAATCTGAAAATTTTCGCCAATTTAATCTTGAAGTAATATGTCGAAATCGACAACGTCAAAATAAGTGGTTAATAGGAAAGGCCTATCATGATCTTGATGGAATTATAAAAAATGCATTAAATTTTAACAAACAATTAACAAATAGATCTTTAGATTTTGAACAATCTGGTGTGATCTTATATTTAGAATTAAATTATCCTGATCACTATAACAATTTAAAGCATCCTAAAATTCCGTCTTTCCTATTGAATAATGTTGATGATGATGATGATGGACATGAATGGAAAACGAAGGGAAAAAACGGAGAAAAGAAAATTTCGATACTCGAGCAATGGTTGAATGGAGATGATTTGACAGCGGCACAAAAATTGAAGGAATCCCTTAGGAATCTCAGTAAAAAATCGAAGAAGGAAGGAAAAAAGAAAGCAAAGACAAATCAATTTATGGTGCTCGACGATGATGTGAATGAAGGGAATGCAAATGAATTTATGTTCGATGATGAATTATTTACAGAAGATCCAAACACAATTCTTAAGAATTGGATTCGAATTTGGCAAATGCCAATCACAAAAAGGGGTTTAGAAGAATTAAAGGTATTGAATTAAAATAAGGGTGTGTATGTTTTATTAATGATTTATTTTATTTATTGTATTCTATTTTTTTTTTTTTTGTAATAAGTTCGATTGTGAAGTATGGAGAATGACCAAAGAAGAACGTGTAAAGTTACATGACTTTTGGAGGGAAGAGATTAATTCTGAAACCATCGAGGAACTTTCGGATATTCAGGAAAGATACGCAAAAAAGAAAAAAGAAATTGAAGATATTTATAATGAAGGTTAATACTTTGTATATCATTATTTTTTTTTATTGGAGATTCGTTATTAAATTATACATTTATTATTCAAGGTCGACGTCAAGTTCTGCTTAAAAGTGATGTTATTGGAATAACAACTACAGGCGCAGCTAAATATCATGAACTTATAAAGTGAGAATTTTGAAAAATTCGAAGATGAATGAAAAATAAATAATTAAATAATTGTTCTTCTATATTTAGATCAATTGAACCGAAAATTATTATTTGTGAGGAAGCAGGTAAATTTATTAAATTTCTAAAAATTATGTTATATGAAATATTTCTCATATTTTCCACGCATTTATTAGGAGAGGTGCTTGAAGCACATATTCTTACTAGCTTGACAAAAAGCACGCAGCATTTAATTCTTATTGGGGACCATAATCAATTACGCCCCAAAATCTGTAATTATCTTTATTTCATTTGTTTGTTTTTTTTTTTCTGTGTTTTCTTTTTTATTAATTCGTTATTTCATTAAATTTATTAAATTTTTATAGGCACTGTTAGTGTTTTTTTTTTGGTTTATTTTATAAAATACATAAAATACATTTATCAAATTATTTTTTTCTTCTTCTTTTCATAGTATTCTTTATCTTGTGATTCCGTAGTAGGAAAACATTATGGATTGAATATTAGTTTATTTGAACGTCTTGTACATGGAAACCAGTCAATGCGTTTAGAAACAACTCAACTTTTAACTCAAAGACGTATGAGAAATGAGATTTCTGATTTAATTAGAAAAACACTTGATTTTTATTCAGAATTGGAAGACCATCCATGTACGAATTACCCTAACGTCAAAGGGATGCAACATAATGTATATTTTATGCATCATTCTAATCCTGAGGATTCGGTAAAAAATGAATTCGCTATTCAATCGCATTCAAATAAATTTGAAGTTGAAATGGTAGTGGAAATGGTCAAGGTAATTAATAATTATTTTATTATTATTATTATTATTATTAAAATTTTATAAAAATTATCTAATGATTTTTATTTAGTATTTCGTTAGAAATGGATATACAAAGTCCGAACAAATTGCTGTTATAACACCGTATTTAGGTAAACTATTTATAAATCTTTGTATGAATTAATGAAAAAATATTAATTAATTAATTATTATTCATATTAATTATTAGGGCAAATGCTAAAAATAAGAGAAGCATTGAGTAAATCATTTGTTGTCATGATAGATGAGCGTGATGCTGAACAACTAGCAGATTTCGAGGAAAATCTTGACGATGGTGGTGTCGGTGAAACAGGATTGACTAATACTATAAGTGTAGCATCAACGAAACAGTTAAATCAACAGGTTGTAATAGTTAATTTATACAATTTATTTATGATTTTATTTTACTAACATTCAAATCTCTTCTTAAGGTGATCTTACGTACAATTGATAATTTTCAAGGTGAGATGATTTTAATCGTTACTTTGATAGTTTGGGAAAATTGAATATTTTATTTAATAATTAATAATTGATTTATTTATCTCAATCAGGCGAAGAAGCGGAGATTGTTATTATTTCTCTTGTTCGAAATGTACTAGATCCGGAAAAAATTAGTGGTTCAATCGGTTTTCTAAAAACTAAAAATCGTACAAATGTTTTGCTTTCTCGAGCTAAACATGGAATGTACCTAATTGGAAATTCTAAACTTATGTCAAAGGAATCTGACATGTGGAAAAAAGTAGTCGACATCCTTCACTCACGTAATCAAGTTGGAGAAGGATTTCACATTGTATGTAATCAACATCCTGAAAATAAAAACATCATAAAATATCCGAGAAGATTTGAAGAAGTATCTCCAGATGGTGGATGTTTACTTCCATGTGGTAAAGCTCTAAATTGTGGGCATATTTGTAAGTAATTCAAATTATCTTTGTGTAAATATACATGTCCGTATTATGTTTATTAATTATAAAAACTGAATTTATTTTCAGGTCCACATAAATGTCATCCGGATGACCCAAAGTTTGTATCGAAATAATTTTGATTATTATTTTCACTTATTGTTTGACATCAAATAAAAAATATATATATTGATTCATTTTATACATTTTATTTTAGTCATATTTCAACAAAATGTACTAAACCATGTAACCGATTGATTAAAGAGTGTTCTCATCCATGTATGTTTTATTTATTTTTTATATCAAACGAAAATAATTACAAAAGTAATAAAGTTATTACAATACATTAAAATATTTACAAAATATACAATATTATTATAGGTACACGGAAATGTGGAGATAATTGTGGAGAGTGTCTCTTCCGGATTGGCGATCTTCTATTGCCCTGTGGACATGTTTTAATAGATGCAATTTGCTACCAGAAAAGTATTATTGACAAAATTAAATGTCGTACTATGGTGAATAAAATACTACGTAAATATTACAATTATTTTATTTTTTAATTCATTTAATAATAATTATATTAATAGATTTTGTATTTATTATTATTATTATTATTATTTAGCTAATTGTGAACATACAGTTACTATTGAGGTAAATTTGATGTCATGTCAATATTCAAAATATTTCAAATACAAATACAAAAATAATTATTGTTAATAAATTTTATTTTTCATTTTTAAAATTCTTTTAGTGTCACAAATCTGTTGATGATGTATCGTGTCAAAGCATTTGTGACCTGCTTAATCCGGAATGTGATCATATGTAAGAATCTATAAACAAATTGATATATATATATTTGTATTTTTATATTTTTAACCAATAAATTTTTAATTATAAATTTGATTTTTTCGCAGGTGTAAATCCTTTTGTTCTGAATGTCAAAAAAAATCTATCCACGCCAATGATGATACCCTAATACTTGACAATAAAGGTCATATCATTAGATCGCATCATAACAAATGTAAACAAACTTGTGAAAGGAACCTCTTTTGTGGTCACTCGTTCGTATTTCATTATATTAATTTTTAATTAAAGTATTTATGTCTTGTTTTTTTTTTTTGTTATTAATTAATTTATCAATGAATCCTCAAATTTTAGGTGCGAAAAACCTTGTCATAAGAATAAAGATTGTCCGGGCTGTAAAAAAATGTGTAATGTTAACTGTAAGCATTCAAAATGCCAAAAACCATGTAGTTATCCTTGTTCTGTGTGCGCAGAAGGATGTGGTTGGTCTTGTAATCATAAAGGTACTACTTGTGAAGTATCTTGTGGTGTTCCTTGTAATAGATTACCTTGCAATGAACAATGTTCTAAGTTATTAAGATGTGGTCATCAATGGTAAGCAGTAATTTCCAAATTTGCAATAATGAAAGAATTGAATTTAACTATGACCAATGTTTTGTTTAATAAAAATTTACTAATTATTATTATATATTTAGTATGGGATTATGTGGTGAAAATTGCCCTTCTCAGATATATTGTACAATTTGTGCATCTGATGATATCAAAAATTCTAGTAAGAATAAATATATTTTAAAATGTTTAAAATATTTTTATATCTTTATAATTTAATAATTATTTAATAATTATTTAATAATTATTTAATAATTATTTTATATTAATATATTGTATTTTGTTTGAATTAGTTGTCGATTTGATTATGCAAACAACATTTGCAGAAGTTGATTGGACTACTGAAAGAATGATTGTACTCGAATGTGGTCATGTCTTTACTGCAGAAACCTTAGATGGTTTGATGGGGGTTTGTTTATTTCCTTATTTTACTTGTAATAAAGTATTATATTATTATATACGAATCATAATTCACAATTAACAATTGTAAATTTTGATTTTAATTCCCAAAGATGGAGAACGTTTATCATATGGATGCCTTTGGAAATTGGACTGGTTTAAAACCGATCACAGAGCAACCAGGGGAGCTTAAAAGATGTCCTAATTGTCGATCTCCTATTAAAAATATTCAACGTTATGGACGAATAATTAAAAAATGTGTTCTCGACACTCAAAATAAAAAGTTTTTGCAAAGATATAATCAGCAATTGAGAGCTGTTCATGCGGATTTAGATAAGACTTTTAAAATTTTGGAAAATAATCGAGGAAAGGTTTTGGAAGAATTGCGAAAATCTGATATGAAGCAAGTAAAGGATAACAATAATGACATAAACCTATATAAGGAAAAGGATAAAACAATTAGTCAGGCAGTTCCCGATCTTATTCCTCAAGAACAACATGAGATGCTTGCAAAGCATTATTCGATACCAGCTTATCATGAAGAGTTATGGCGGAATCATGCATCTCGTCTTCTTTTCAATTATCGTGCAGTTGCTCTTATAATATCCGATTCCACCAACCCACCCTATAAACTCGCTTATGAATCTGCTGTAACAAGCTTGTAAGTTCTTTATTTTGGTTATTTTGTTTATTCTGTTTATTCTGATTTTATTTACAACAGATAATAAATTAAAAATTATTTTATTATCTTTTATTAGGTTCGCAGCAAAATCTAAAGAGAGAACTGATTTTGGTGACTTTATCAAGGATATTTCATTACAAATGATTGATGACTCTCCCGCTGCGCAACAACGTAAATTTCAAGAGACTCTAAAGGAGGTGGGAATTTCGACACCCAAAATTGACAGGTAATATGAGATGTTATTTCTATTATTAAAGAAATGTCAGAAATATCTTACTTGTGATATTAATAATATTAACGACAATGTAATGTCATATAATTTATTGTTCAGGAAAATTTATTTAAAAGCATTTCTTGAATTAATCAATATTCAAAAGGCAATGTTTCATGAGGTATCCAAAATTATTCCCGAGTTACCTACCGAGAGGACACAACGAATCCATCACAATGATCATTTCGTCGATACAACAATCAAATTGCCATATAAAGATCATTGGATGAATTTTGCCAATTTTTTAATAGAATCTTTGCATAGTCATATGGAACATATAACACAAATTGCACTAGAATCTAAATATATTCGCGATTTTGTGACATCTTCATTAGAATTGGCAGAATTTGGATGTAAAACTCAGAGATTCAAATTTAAAAATATTCCACAAAATGAAATAACCCCTATACAGAAAATTGAAATAAAAAATAAATGTTTAGAAATCGAAAAAAGTTGCTTAAATATTAAAAATAAAACATTACCTTCGATGGACAACATTGAACATTTCAGAGGACAGTGTGAGGAACGTATTGCGGCAGTTCTTCGTGAAATTGATGAACTTCGAAATGTCGTAAATAACGCAGGAAAATTGTCAGACGAAGAAAAATTACAAATACACCAAGCAATGAGCACAGAATTCAGGGGTTCAGGTAACAATATCAACCTTATTTAATATTTGTTTAAATCAAAATAAGTAACCATTTTACAAATAAGCGAGTATTTTGTGAATTGCAATAATTTTAGGTCATTGGTACCAATGCCCTAATGGACATCCTTATACAATAGGAGATTGTGGTGCAGCAAACCAAGTAAGCAGGTAAGTTGATTTCTTTTATTTATTTTTTATAACTTTCCAGAGCTTGTTATTAAATAATAATTTATATTTAGATGCCCTGATTGTGGAGCTGGTATAGGTGGCAGTGGCACTACTCTTCCCGGAAATGAACGGAACATGGAATTTGAGAGAATGGGATAAATTTAGATAGGAAATATTTATTTATTTATTTTATTTCATTAAATATGATATAAAAATTTAATCAATAAAATTATTAATTTAAAGAGAGAGAAGTAATGCCTGTCTTTTATAATTAAGCACATTTTTATTTAATAATCGATTGTAATTATCAATCACGAACGTGAGTCTTAAGTCTTATGTTCAATTTATAATAAATAAACCAGAGGAAAAGTCTAACTTCAGCTATTAAAAAAATTCATTTAATTTTATTAATATTATTTATTTAATTATTTAGTTTATAATATATATTTAAGTCTTATTAAAAAAACTACTACTATTATGTACTTTAGGTAATTTAATGAGGGATTTAAATGTTTGATTTCATATTAAATATAAATTAAATCCTTTTTAAAACAATTTACTTTTGCCTAGTTAAATACTCAACTTTCTACAAAAAAAACAAATTTCTTTAAAAAAAATCATTTAATTTATTTAATTTATAACCAAACCATTATTTATAAAATTTATCAAAATAGTAATTTCATTCCATCCCAATTTTCCATCTAATCTTAATTTTATTAATCTAGAATTCCATTCTTTCCACCACCAAATATCCCATATTAATCCAAAACTAAAACCTAAAATTACTCCTGCTATCACTTGACTTTTAGTATGATGGCCTAACCTAACTCTTGACCATACGACTGATAATGCAGTAATTGAAATTATTATACTTAATAATAATCTTGTAAAGTATGGTAATGACGAAGAAAATAATTGTAAAGATATATATGTCGCGAAATAAATTGTTATTGATGAATGAGCAGATGGCATTCCATATGATTTTTTTTCATTTTTAGTGGTTTTTTTTGATTTAATGTTAGCATGATTATTTGGGCTTATAGGACTAATAGGGCGAGGTTGCCGAATTATGTATTTTAAAATCTTTGCTTGTTTTTTTTTAATAATAAAATGAACAATATTAATTTATAAACAGATAATTAAAAAAAAAAAACATAAAGGAGATAAGCAAATTACCAATTAAAGTCATTGCCGCCCCACCAGCGATTGAGTAAATTGAGTGAAAATCTCTAATGTAACTGAGTGCTGTCAATATTAAAAGTGTTAACCACATTCGTGTNCTATCACTTGACTTTTAGTATGATGGCCTAACCTAACTCTTGACCATACGACTGATAATGCAGTAATTGAAATTATTATACTTAATAATAATCTTGTAAAGTATGGTAATGACGAAGAAAATAATTGTAAAGATATATATGTCGCGAAATAAATTGTTATTGATGAATGAGCAGATGGCATTCCATATGATTTTTTTTCATTTTTAGTGGTTTTTTTTGATTTAATGTTAGCATGATTATTTGGACTTATAGGACTAATAGGGCGAGGTTGCCGAATTATGTATTTTAAAATCTTTGCTTGTTTTTTTTTAATAATAAAATGAACAATATTAATTTATAAACAGATAATTAAAAAAAAAAAACATAAAGGAGATAAGCAAATTACCAATTAAAGTCATTGCCGCCCCACCAGCGATTGAGTAAATTGAGTGAAAATCTCTAATGTAACTGAGTGCTGTCAATATTAAAAGTGTTAACCACATTCGTGTCTGATAAATATAGAGATTTTTAATAAAAATTGTCAGCGAAATACTTTATACATTGTTTTCTTCGAAGGATATATCACATACATGTTCAAGAAAAACTAGGAATATCATTTTTTTATCCTTTGTTAAGATAGAACTTTTTAAAATTCGTTAAATATATATATTAAGCGAAATATTGCTTCCCGGAAAATTAAGAAAATTCATTATTAACAATATGTAACTATATTAACCACGTGTTGAAATGTTACACAATCATGCAATAACAGTAAAGTTTATTATTATTAAAGAATATGATCAAAGATTCTAAGAATCCAAATATACTGTTTATTTTCTAACATCGAGACTCACTACCATCATTCTTTTTATTCATACCTATTCCTGCTATGCTATTACTATCACTCATCCTTCCATTCTTCCAACGTTCACGACCTGATATCTGAATCTAAAATGGTAACAAAATTGTACCACCGCGAAACAGAACATCATTTTGTCTTTATTTTCAATGAGCTTTATTATAGAATTTTTCATGGTTGTTTACGGTGATTGGTAATTGACAACAGGTGTTCATTTTTCAGTAAAAGCGGCATAAAAATATCATCTCTAGAAGCAAATCAGCTATTTTTAAATAAGAGTGTTCTTTTAGTTTCATTATTAATATGATAATTTTTTTTAGGTATATTTTTATTTTTTGAGAGTAACGTTATCGCATCCACTGAAATAAAATTTAGAACTCTTCACTACTAAATATAGAAGTTTTATGCATTAATGTTGAAAGCAGTAATAAGATTGTAGAAAATCTTTGACGTCAAATCTTTGTTTTAAACTTACTCCATTCAATCCAGATTTGGTTAGACTAAATGCATTGGTTACAATGCTAATAAAGTTAATGCATTAATTCATATTATTTTCTAAAACACGGGGTCACACAAAAATATAATAAACAAATTTGTAAATAATTAATTCTTTGGACACAAAAATATTAACCAATAATTAATTCTTATTAAATAATTTGGCACCATTCGAAAATATTTATTAAAAAAAGCTGAAACAACGACTTAACATTTCAATGTTATTAATTTGGAATTTTTAAATTTTATTATTATTGTTTTTTTTTTGGTTCGTGCGTCACAAAACCCTTGTTACGGTAAAATTAATCTCGGTAGCAAAAATCATTATATTTTGTCCATAAATAACAGGATAATGTCTCTTGTTTTTCATTTATTTTTGGCTTTCAACAACAAAACAATAGAAAAATGTCTTTGTTTTTATTCAGGGATAAAACCTTGTTTACCATTAATTTTTTTAAAATATTTTGTGATCCATATTTGAAACTGTTAATCCGAAAACCCAATTCATTTCAACTCTATAAAAGCAAGCCAAAATGTCCTTTTACTTTTTCCTCAGCAACTGGTTGCCAAAAAAAAAATATATAAAAAATATATATAATAATAAATTTTTCTTTTAATTTTCATATTTTCCTTGGATAACTTGTCGATCAAGCTCCAATTTCCCATCTTTCTATAACCCTTTGTTTTTTTCTTCTCTTCTAACTCGTTGACCGAGTATTCTTGGAATCATTAATATTATTCACATTTGCTCTTGGAATTGTTCATATTTATATATCTACATTTATATTTTTTTTTCAAATAAACCGATTCCCAAAAGAAAAAATAGTTTATTGAAAGATGGGAAATTTTCAATCAAACGCCCAACGACAAAATAAACTCTGTGTCGCTGACCATACCGAAAAAATCGTAAAACTTCTTAGATCTTTCTCGTATGACAGAGAATTATGCAAAGCGCAATTAAAATTAGTTAAACACAAAAAGCAGAACAAGGATATCGATATCATTATTTTTATTAAAAATTTATTTTCTTTCTTTAAACTGTTCAGTAAAGACGAACTTACTGATGTAAATACATAATTTTTTATTTTTTTAAAAAAAAAATTGGCGATTTTATATTTACTTACCTATTAATTATTATTAAATTTCTTTTGTTATTTTTTTTATAGGCTGAATATGCCGAACTTGAAGAATTAGTCAAAAAATATTCAATTGTACAGCACGAACTAAAATCCGAAGTCGCAAAGTGGAAAGAACACAATAAAGTTGAAACAGATGTAACATTATTCGGCGACTCAAATAATGGATTTGAAGACTTCCTTTTACATAACATCCAAAAAACACGTCAACCTGATATCCACTTTACTGAATTGGAGTTAGAGTACATTGACAAACAACCTAAAGAATTAATTCATCACAGAAATGTAGTAATGAAAAAAATGCATTCTCAACCAATGTGTGAAAAGAATGTTATTCGACCTTCTAAAAACCTTCGCGAAAAAGCTCTTGCACTAAAAGAAGAAGTAAATGTTCTCAATCAATTAAAGATTTGCGTTAACATACTCGGAGTGTAAATATTCTCTATCATTTTATTACTTTATCGTTTTATTATCAAATATTATATATTTTTTTAATACTCACATGTGGTTTATGTAATTTTGTAGTCACGGATGTAATTATCGCCATGGATATTTCGTTATTACCGAATGGGCAGAGAATTTTGATTTACAAACTTATCTTCGAAAAAATCCTGGTCTTGGTCTAAATAAAAGAATTGAGATTGCGTATGGAATTGCCAATGCTTTAAATCATTGTCACCAAGAAAGTATTCTTCATCAAGATGTCAGAAGGTATTATATATATTTCTATTTTATTATTATTTATTATATTTTTAAAAAAATGTCTGTTTCTTTGGCTCAAATATATATGTTTTTTTTATCTTTTTTTAGCCATAATATTTTATTGGATAAAGACTTGAATGCAAAACTGGCCAATATCAGAATAAACGGAAGTTCTTCTATTATAAAATCAAGAGACGATGAACAGTCTTTCAGGTAATTAATTTAATTGATTTTATATTAAAAAAAAAAAATACAGAAAATGAAATAAATGCTAATTAATTTTAACAAATATGTAGATGGGCTGCACCTGAATTGTTGAATGATAGCAAAGCAAAATACACAAGTCATTGCGATGTCTACAGGTATGACCTATCGATAAATGATGACAAATAATTTAATAATCTTTATTTTTATTTACATGAATTTTATTTTTATTTTAGTTTCGCAATGGTACTTTATGAAATTGCCACTGGAGGCAAAATGCCTCTTGAAGAAATTGAATCAGATGATGTCTTTAAACGTTCTATTTGCGAAGATAAAAGACCCGACCTTAATTTGATAACAAATGTTTCCGCAGAATATAAAGAAATTATGATTAAAGGTTGGGCTTCTAATCCTCAAGACAGACCAACGATAACACAAATGTTTGAAGTATTGGACAAATTACACTATGAAACGAAAAATATTATAATTGATACTACTTTCTCCTCTGATCCAACTTCTGCCCCACCATTACCTTCTACAACAATTGAAAATAAATCACAATACTTGTCTCCCAATGCTTCTCTTTACAGAAAAAGATCCAACAGCTCTATTAGTCGAAATAGCATGTATTCCAACTCCTCTTCATCACGTTCAGAATTACCTTCCTTAATACCACGATATTCTAGAAGTTCTAGTCGATCTAGCTTTAATTCAAGTATCAGCAGCGAAGATTATGATGGTTATGATTACATGAATGTTTCAGCAGAAACAGATCCATCCGATAAATTTTGTGAAGAAAACCTTGTCTTTAGTGATCATGGCCGTTCGAAGAGACGATCAGAACATTTAGAACATTTCCAATTTAGAAAAAGAACACTTAAGAATAATGAAATCCTTGGTGATTTAAATATTGCTTACAGATACGAAAAAAGCGAAAAACTTGGGAAACATCATCAAGCATTTGAAATCTTTAAGCAACACGCAGAATTAGGTTCTGTTGAGGCACAATTCAAGGCTGGAGAATTACTAAAAAGAAATAAATTCAAACTCGATTCCTCTAAAGCTCGAAGTTTCGCAGCGGGATATTTTCGTGAAGCGGCTAAACAAGGCAGCAGAGATGCACAATATGAATATGGAAAATATATAATTTGTAGATCTAAAAAAACACCTTCAGAAGATAAAGAAAAGGCGGAAGCTCTCAATTTTCTTATCGAGGCAACAAATCAAAAGAGCATTAAGGCAATGGAATTATACAACAACTTATTGAGTAAAGATGCACATAGATATGGTTTTGAACCCGATCCAATAAAATCTCGTAAGTTAAAGGAATTAATTGCAAAGGAAAAAATCAAACAATGTAAAGTGTAAAGCATAATCTCATTTCATCATTCCATCATTCAGACAAAATTAATCAATGAGTTTTTTTTATTCTTGTAAAAACAATTTGTATTAAAATATCAAGTTCATTTTAAAATGTAAATTATCAAATAAAATTTATTATTTCATAATATTTCTAATATTAAGTGCAAAAAGAGTAAAATTTCAAAAAACATGAAAACTGTCAAAAAAAAATGAATTTAATATTATCTATATATCTATATTGTCTTTTATAAATTAATCACTTTCAAAATGAAAAAAAAAGTGATAATATTATGAGTGAAATGTTATAACAAGGTAATGCAATGTTATTACATTACTCTCTCGTATATCTGAATCTATGCATAACAAAGGTCATATTGAAAGAATTAATTAAATGAAAAACGATTATTAAAGAATTGTAATGATATAAAACTTACTTTCATGATAATGTCCTTATTTTCCTTTTGAATATATCAAAATCTTCAAGAAAAGTTTATTAACTTTAACGAAACAGGTGCAAAGAAAAAAAAGAAAAAAAGAATTGAATAATTAATTAATTTAATTTTTTATCTTACACAATCATTGAAACTGATTTATAATAAATCAAAAATCCTCCCAGTCGATATATCTCGATATTTTATATAAATGTAATTTTTCTTGATTTACTTGCACTTGATTTTTTTTGTTGCACGATTAATAATATCAACAATAATAAATTAAAAAAAAATGAATATATAATAACTTGAAACGCATACTAACGCCAATTATAATAAAATAAACTAAAAAAAATAAAAATACAATAAAATATCTAATAAACAAAAAATATATATATTAAAATTCAATCTATCTAGCCTCGCCTCTTGCTACTTCTTCCTCCTTCATCCTTCCCAGAATGTCCATGTTTTCCCCTTGCACCCACAACAACTCCTCCATGTGAAGTTCCTGCCTGACCTTGCGCAGTTGTGCTTGCATTAGGTGCAGCTGGTGGAACCTTCATATCATTATCTTCATGTTTGACACTACGCAAAGGATATTGGGAACGTTGCCCTTCAAAAGCACTTTGTACACACATATAATAGTAATGGCGACAATAATGATAAATTAAAAAAAAAATAAAATTTCAATAAATAAATAAATAAAATTATATTTTATCCATAAAATAATTTCTATTTCTTTTTTTATTAAAAAAAAAAATAAAATTTCAATAAATAAATAAATAACATTATATTTTATCCATAAAATAATTTCTATTTCTTTTTTTTTTAAAAAAAAAAAAGACATACTCCATAGATGGTTTTGGTTCTTCCTCAAAATAAGGATGATTCAAAGCATCTTCAGCAGTAATACGCTTCACTGGATCATATTCTAACATCTTTGACAAAAGTTCAAAACCCGAATCTGACTTTGATGAAGTATTTTGATAAAACTCTCTTAGTCTATTTGAATATCTAATTTTTATTTGTAAAAAAAAATAAATTAGTCACTAAAAGAATGAAAATAATGAAATAATGAAAAAAATAATGAAAATGGTACAAATATTAACTCTTACTGCTTCAAAGTAAAACTACTTAGGTTTGGGTATTCAGGTTGTTGATCAATGGTAGGCCATTGTTCCTCTAAATTGTAATAAAAATAATAATAAATTGTTAATAATAAATTTTAATATTGTTTTGGCTTCAATAAATTGAATGTACAGTACTTGTAGGTTTTCCTAATACTTCAAAAATCTTTACTAATTGATTTCTCTGAAATGGAACCTGTTTTTTACTATCCATTTTTGCCTCTTCTCCTTTGAAAATAGGTCTCAAAGTTAACAATTCAGCAAATATACATCCAACTGCCCAAATATCTAAATTATTAAATCAATTATTTATTAAATTATTAAAAAAAAAAATCTAAAAAATTTAAAATTATATAAAGATTGAAATACCTATTGCTTTTGTATAATGTCTTGACCCAAGCAATAATTCTGGTGCTCTATACCAAATTGTTACCACAACTTTGTCTCCATTGAATAGTGGTTGTAATGGAAGTTGATAAATTCTAGCCAATCCCAGATCAGCTGTAAAAAAAAAGAATATAAATAATCATATAAATAAAAATTT
The DNA here is from genome assembly GCA_003547095.1 of Diversispora epigaea. Classification (NCBI taxonomy): domain Eukaryota; kingdom Fungi; phylum Glomeromycota; class Glomeromycetes; order Diversisporales; family Diversisporaceae; genus Diversispora; species Diversispora epigaea. Next base: position 1,200,703 of record PQFF01000092.1, on the reverse strand, counting down.
TTTTAACAAAAAGATTAATACAAAAAAAAAAATTACCAATTTTTACTACACCATCAGCTGTAACTAAAATATTTGCAGGTTTAAGATCTCTATGTAAAACCCAATTAGCATGTAAATAAGAAACACCATTAAGTAATTGCCATAAAAATGATTTTATAGTGAATTCAGGTAGGGGTTTTCTTTCAACTTGACTGTGATGATGAATAATTTGCTGTAAATAATAATAAATATTAGTAAATATATATATATAATAATAATAATAATTATTATTATTACAATTTCATTCTTCAAATGTTTTGTTATTAATTTATAATAAAATAAAAAAAGAAATTAATTCTTACCAGAAAATCATGTTCTGCAAAATCAAATACCATATGAATTGAATTATCTTCTAAAAGTACTTCTTTAAGTGAAACAACATTTTCATGTTTAAGTTCTATGCATAACTTTATATTAACAAAAAAATAAAAATAAACAAATTATTTTTTATTTAAAAATAAAAATAATAATAATAATAATAATAAATTACCGATATTTCCCGACAGGCAGATTGTGATACTCCCGTATATGTAGTAATATCACCCTCTTTATCAGGTTTAAATTTTTTTATAGCATAAAGAGGAGATTTTGTTTCTTCATCAGAAGTGCTACTATAACAAGTTATAAAATTTATATTATTTTAATATTTTATCATTTTTATCATTTTTATCATTTTTATCATTTTTATCATTTTTATCATTTTTATCATTTTTTATTAATAATATTTTTAATATTCATATACAAACTTCTTATTTTCTTTTTTTCTTGCTTTGGCTTTATATACTCGACCATAAGTTCCCGAACTTATAAATCCCAATATTTCATATTTTTCTTCAATCCGAATTCTTTCTTGTTCTCGTTTTTCCCGAAATTCTTGTAACATCGATTTGCCCACAAGTTTGTTTGACATGATGATTTTTGTGTGAAATTTGGGGGTTTTTTTTGTGTAGATAAGAGAGATCAAATTATTAAAATTAAAATAATTAATATGGATTTTACTGTGGCTTAGATTTCCCAAATAAGTAATTAAGTTCGATTATACAATTAAACTTTACTGTTCGATTAAAAAATTCGTGCAGTACAATTTTCGAGTTACTGTTGTAAATAAGTGTTTTATTTTATAAGGAAATTTAAAATAAATGAACTAATTAACTATTTTCACTTTATTAATTTTATGATCACTTTCATTATTTGAATCATTTTCATTATTCATTATTAGAATCACTTTTGTTTCTTGAGTTTATCTGAGGGTGCACAGAACAGGTTGTTTTTTATTTAATATAAATAAATATAAATATTTAACAATTAATGATATCTGCCCAGATAAGAATATAGAACTTCATATTGTTTATTAATCACACGGAAAACAATGTACGAGATAAAAAATGCATTTAAAGTCAGTTCAGTCATTACAATATTTTTGTATTATAACAACGCAACGCCGAATTACTTCATTGAATTTTGTTCTTCGCTATTGGAATTTGAGAAAGTTAAATAAGTGCGAATGCATACATGAATGAAAAGAATAATTCGATGAATATTTTCTATCTAACAACATTAATTAATTTATTTGTTATATTCATTCTTAAAAAAATATTTATAATGAGCCAGAAACGCATTTTGTATAAAGATGAAATTCATTTAAATTATTTAAATAGTAAAATATTGCCAAATTTGTAAAAGTGCAGTCCATCTCTAAGGAATAATCAGGATTGCGACTCGAAAAATAAGTTGCGACAATGTACATTAGCTTCAAAGATTTTTTAGATGATTTTTAGTTTATATTCTAAAGTCCATGAATATTAATTTTAAACAAAATTAGCTTTGAAATGCATTTTGCAGATCATTATTGAATGCATAATTAAAATAATTATTTAATGTAAAATTCAAACCAATCACATATATATATATTGTTTTTTTTTGTTATATTCACCCAAATCATTGTTTGTTTTGTTTATTTACAACTTAAAATACAATTTTGAGGTCATGCAATTATGGAATAATTATAGTTAATATAGTTATATAAGGATACTTCTTACTGAAATTATAGTTGCACAGAAATTAGCCAGCTATAATTTCAGTTCAGTAAAAAGTATCCTTATACAACTGATAATAGCTGTAATTTCAGTAAGAAATATCCTTATACAACTGGCTGATAATAAATATAATTTCAGTAAGAAGTATCCTTATACAACTGGCTGATAATAAATATAATTTCAGTAAGAAGTATCCTTATAAGGATACTTCTTACTGAAATTATTTGGTGTTGATTTTTTATTTGATCATTTGAATTCTATTTAACTCTATTAACGTTAATGTATACATTTGCAAAAGAATGCCTTATGTTGTTTATTTTATGTTATAAAAAGGTACGCGTTAATTTCAACATCAAGGTCACTTAACGGTCATTTTAAAAACATTTAAATTATAATTCGCTTAATTCAAAAAAAAAAATGGCATATCAACCAACTACTCAAATGACCCAAGTGACTCAAATGAACATCGCGGCCGGTACAACTCCTACTAGTGCACCAAGACCATGGAAATATGGTCTTTGTTCTTGTTTTGACGACTTAGGACTATGTAAATTTTTTACGAGAGAGAATTTAATCACATTTAAACAATTTGTACTAATTTGCAAATTTATTAAACGCGAAATAATTATATATATCCTTTAGCAATAATTTCATGTTATCTCCCTTTCGTCACTTATGTAAGTTTCTTTTTTTCTTTTTCTTTCAAAATTTTAAATTTCAAGACAAGAAATCAAAAAAAAAAAAAATCCATTTTTCCGTAAAAATTTAGGCTCAAAATAGAACTGTAATATATCCCGGTGCCAGCTGTTTCTGGAATGGTGTAACTTATATCGCCTTGCAACATATTGGTTTATGTTGGGTCGCCGGTGCAGAGAATCGTGGAATCATTCGCGCAAGATATAATATAGAGGTAAATAATTAATTACTTTAATCACATATTATATGTATCGTAGATGAATAACTTATGATTTTTATTTTTCTTCTTTCAATCAGGGGTCTGGATGCGGCGATTATATGACTCACCTCTGCTGCACATGCTGTGCACTTGTCCAAGAAACTCGAGAACTCCGGGGTTAAACTATTAACACAACAAATCAATTGTAAATTCATTCAGAACAGACAGAAGTTTCTTATGTCCTTATAAACTGTAAAATAAAATAAAACAAACAATAACTTGGACTTTTTTTTATGCTGAATATATTTTCATTTTTTTGTTAGGGAGATATATATATATATGTGATTAATTTTAAATTTTATATTACATTAAATAATTATTTTAAGATACATTCAAAAAAATTTAAAATAATTAATTGTCCTTTATATATATGTTTTAATTGTTCAATTAAAGCTAATCATTGTGTTGATCAGCAATAATGCAAGTATCTTTTATCTAAAAATATTTGAGGCTCTGTAGATTATTTCAGTGCAAATAGAAGTGCTCTGTACTAATTCATTATAAATATTTTTAACAGATAATTCATTGATGAATTAATTAACATTGTAACAATCAGAAAATATTCATTGAATGAATCTTATTCTTGTCATTCATGTATGCACCCGCATTTATTTTAACTTTCTCAAACTCCAATAGTAGAGAACAAAATTCAATGAAGTAATTCAATGTTGTGTTCTTTGTCCTATAATATAAAATATCTTTAATGACTTTTAATGACTATGCACTTTTTATCTCGTAAATTGTTTTCCGTGTGATACATTTGAATTTGGTTGTTTTGGTTATTTTGAACGTAACTCAATTAATGTAATGTATACATCCGCAAAAAATGGGTTATTTTGTTTATTTTATGTTGTTTATTTTGTTAATTAAATTCAATCTGTGTTACAAATTTTAAACCTTTTCTTAAATAATAAACTGTTATAAAAAGAAGCATTAATTTCAACATCCAGGTCACTTAACGGTCATTTTAAAAACATTTAAATTATAATTCGCTTAATTCAAAAAAAAAAAATGGCATATCAACCAACTACTCAAATGACCCAAGTGAACGTCGCGGCAGGTACAACTCCTGTTGGTGTATCAAGACCATGGAAACATGGTTTTTGTTCTTGTCTTGGCGACTGCGGAACATGTAAAATTTTTTAAATTTAATTACATTTAAACATTTGTGCTAATTTGCAAATTTATTAATCGCGAAATAATTTACATCCTTTAGCATTACTTACATGGTGTTTCCCTTGCATCACTTATGTAAGTTTTATTTTTTCTTATGCTTTCAAATTTTTAAATTTCAAGACAAGAATTCAAAAAAAAAAAATATCTATTTTTTCGTAAAAATTTTAGGGTCAAAATAAAACTGCACTAAATCCTGATGCAAGTTGTTTCTGTAATGCTTTAATTTATTACTGCTTGATGGGATGTTCATTATGCTGGATCCCCGCTACATCGAATCGTGGAGAAATTCGCGCAAAATATAATATAGAGGTAAATAATTAATTACACTAATCATATGCACTGTAGATGACTAACTTATGATTTTTATTTTTCTTCTTTCTACTAGGGGTCTGGATTGGAAGATTGTATGGCTCACTTTTGCTGCACATGCTGTGCACTTGTCCAAGAAGCTCGTGAACTCAAGGGTTAAATATACAAATTATGCAAATTATACAAATTATACAAATTATACAAATTATACAAATTATACAAATTAATAATATTTAACACTTCAAAAGGAATTTTTTAATATAAGTATTTATTTATTATTGTTTTAAATAAAAATGTTCTTTTGAAAATAATGATTTACACTAGAGGGACTACTCTAACTTCGGGGAAGATTCCCCAGACAGCAAGCTCATTTTCATGTAAATTTCTCGTACTTTATTCTGTAAATTTAAAATTATCTTGAATTCTACATAATAAAGTTGATTTTTTTTTAATAAAAAATGTTCTTTTGAAAATATACAGTATAATAATTTTTTTCTTAAATTCGTGACAAATATGCTGTATTAAAAATAATTATTAAACTAATAACAAATATTCCATAAACTTGATAACATTAACTTTAATCGTGTGAAATTACTTTTTGAGCACCAGAAAAAATAGCTGGTTCAACGTTCATAGTTATTTAATTGGTCCATAAGTATCTCCTAATGGTGGTGGTTAGTTAAATTTGTGGAAATAGGATATGGTCCCCAATCATAGATGTAGAAATATTCAATATATAATAAATATTATGATGTATATATATCTAATAATTAAGAAATAAATAACTTTACCTTGCCATAATCCCTTTTCGTTGAATCACGTTTATTTGCTTTTTCATCTGGAACTACTTGTAAGTTATTATACAAGAAAACGTGAAACATGCCAACGACTCTTGCACTTATTTGACAGGGATTGATTCCATGATATACGATGTTTGGACGATTGTATTATTAAGAATTATATAAATAATAATATAAATAATAATATAAGATATTTGAAAATATTTGTTAAACATCTTTCACTTTATTTTACTTTATTTTACTTTATTTAATTACTTCTTTTTCTTTACCTGACTAAGATATAGGCTTTTTCTTTTTCTTGCCACGCACATCTGGTGGTGGCGCCTTACCTTTCATTGAGTTAATTCACGTGAATACAAACGAATAAATTTTATATTTTACTTACTTTTCTTACTAACTCACCTTTGGTTGGTGCAGAATTAGGACTTCCTGAAGATGGTGGAGCACTATTCCTCCTGGTGTACCACCTGCAGGTGAAAGAGATTTACTAATTGAATTTGATGGCGCTGTAGGCATTGGAGATTTAGATCCACTTTGTTGAGGATTATTATTATTATTATTACTTTTAGGTCCTGTGTTGTTGGATTTGACTAAAAGGATCACCTGAAGGCCCTAAGAAACTTGTAGGATTAAAACCACTGTTATCTCCGAAATTACCTCCTCCTCCTAAAAGACTTAACGGACCAAATCCCATGCCATTTCCACCTGGAGACATAGGATTACTACCCATACCAAGTATACCAAGTTAATATAATAAAAAAAAAAGTCGCGAAGACTTTCATTGTTTTGAATAAAAAAAACTAATTCGAACACGCGTTCAAATTATTAAATCATGTTATTAAACCAATACATATTATTTGTATTATTTCTTAAATTTATCAAGAAAATAATAGAGATATTAAATTATAAAATTTCAAGCAAAATTGAATTTAGAAATTTTTTCTTTTCGTTTTTGAAATTTAACATTGTTTTCATCAAAAAATTCTCTGGAAAATAAGGCTTTAATTTTATAATGATTAATCAATAAAAAATACATTTTGATTAAAAATTTTCTTGCATTCTAGTATCAATGATTGATGATGATAAATTAAATTTATTCCATTTGCATTTTTTTATTGCCAAATGTTTAAAGAATAACTGATAATTATTTCTAAAGAATTTGCGGTTCTTTGTGTAATTATTTTAATTTTAAAGGTGATGATGTGATAAACTTATAATCTTTAAAAATAGATCTCGGATTAAAATCTTCTTGATGATTGAAGAATCAATCATTTCTAGCAAGAAATGATCTGAAAAAAAAATTAAAAAAAAATCTCAAATTCTTTATTGCCAAAAAGATAAAATAATATTATAATATTATATTAATTAAATTACTAATTTGTAAACTAATTGAAAAATCTTTTTCTATATAATAATTTGGAATAAACATATTCAGAATGATATGTTTAGACTATTTTAGTTTTTAGTTTTAAGTTTTATAGAAGTTATATTAAATACTTGAATTAAAAAGACTCAATCTCAAAGTTCTTTTAATAAAACGATCCATAAATTTCTGATATTAATAAATGATTATGATAATTCTCTTGCTTCTTGAACAAGTGCACATTGAGAACAACAACAATGAATAAACCAGTCTTTGATTGTGTTTCCCTGGTAATTATTAAAAACTCGTAAATTTAACATTAAAGATTTATATTTATATTTGCATATATAGATAGATAGATATAGATAACTTGCCTCAATATTTTTTCTGTTTCTAATTTCACGACGCGTAATAAATCCAATCCAAGGTCCTACGGATAAACTGGCAAAATACCAAAGCATGCAATTACCAATAAATGTAGAACCGGGCTCTAATTTTTCTTTATTCTGGGCCTATTTTAATTATATATAATTATAATAAATTTTAATTGCGGAAAATAATCATAATAAATATGATGAATACTTACGTATGTTACACACGGACAGCAATATGTATTTAAGCCTTTAGGAAGAAAATAATAATTTCGGCGGGTTAACATTTCATAGACAGACAAAATAGACTTTTGATATCTGACAGTATGTGTACATACATAACCCGCAATCATCACACCAATTAAATAATCCATATTTCCAATCATTTCTAGTTAGAACTTCATTATCACTATGAATTTTCATTTGGGGAGTTCCCTCGTAACTTGACATCATAAGTTTATTACCTTAAGAAATGGAGGTTGTTCCCAATATTTATATAGTTATTTTTTAGCCACATATAGAGAATCAATGAATTTCCAAAATTGAATGAATGCGTATTTAACCACTTAAAAAATAACTTGTTTACTTATAAAAGCTAAATAACTTTGTCAGTTTTAATATTTACCTGTTACAGTAAGGTTTCATTTCTCCTCTTTATAATATTCTTTTCTTAGAAAATTATTTATATATCGTATCGAAATTAAGTGATCATCCTTTTAAATACGTCATTAGGGACCATTCTATCACTATCATTACATCATGATAGTATTGTTCCCACGAACTAAAACGAATAAAATTTTACTTACATCATAATTAACTAAATATTTAATATTCAATATTCAATATTCAATATTTTAATATTCAATATTTAATATTTAAAATTAATTATTAAATATTAAAATATTAGCATCAAAATGACATCAGCTTGGTTTTTAAAAAATTATAAAGCGTCGTCGTTTTTTCGCTCGGTTTTTTTTTTTCAGAACAAAATTCATAAAAAAAAATTTTAATCCTTTAATAAAGTAAACATGTCTTCCAATACCAATGAAACCCCATCAAAAATGAGTTCCAATGCCAATTATTATCAAGGTATTGTGTTTATCATTTTAGTCGGATAAATGAATAAGTACTGTAACTAAATGTAACTAAACCTATTTGGTTNTTCTTAGAAAATTATTTATATATCGTATCGAAATTAAGTGATCATCCTTTTAAATACGTCATTAGGGACCATTCTATCACTATCATTACATCATGATAGTATTGTTCCCACGAACTAAAACGAATAAAATTTTACTTACATCATAATTAACTAAATATTTAATATTCAATATTCAATATTCAATATTTTAATATTCAATATTTAATATTTAAAATTAATTATTAAATATTAAAATATTAGCATCAAAATGACATCAGCTTGGTTTTTAAAAAATTATAAAGCGTCGTCGTTTTTTCGCTCGGTTTTTTTTTTTCAGAACAAAATTCATAAAAAAAAATTTTAATCCTTTAATAAAGTAAACATGTCTTCCAATACCAATGAAACCCCATCAAAAATGAGTTCCAATGCCAATTATTATCAAGGTATTGTGTTTATCATTTTAGTCGGATAAATGAATAAGTACTGTAACTAAATGTAACTAAACCTATTTGGTTATTAAGGTGCTGCCAAAGAACAGATTGGTAAGATTATAGGCAATGAAAAAATGCAAGCAGAAGGTCTCTATCAAAAATTACAAGGTACCATGAATCAAAATTATTTATCGTTATCGCATACACATACTTTTTTATTTACTTAATTTATTTATAAATATTAGCACAAGATGTGTATAATGCTGCACAAGAAAAGAATAATCAGCAAAATGAAGAAACAAAAGACCAAGTTAGAAGTACAGTGGAGAGTGTTACCAGTAGCGTGAAGGAGAATACTGGAAAGATCTTAAATGATCCACAACTGGAAAAAAGCGGTCAAGTCCAGAGGGAACAATCGAGGGAACAATCTAAAGAACAGCAATAAATAATAAAAACATAATATTATAGTGTTTCCAATTCCTTAATTCATTTTGTCTTCCCAATTCGTTTTCAGTTATTCGTAAATATTAGCTATCTTTTATTATTATCATATATATATATGGATTTAAAAAAAAAAAGAATATTTACAAAAAAATAAAGAAATTTTGAAATAAAAATTCAATCAGGGGAAACTTTAATTCCTTTATATTCTTTTTAGAATATTCGGTGTGGTGTACGTTAACATTTCTAGTTATATTTGAAATTCCTGATAATAAAATTTATCGGAAATCCACGGAATTCTNTCAGCAAAATGAAGAAACAAAAGACCAAGTTAGAAGTACAGTGGAGAGTGTTACCAGTAGCGTGAAGGAGAATACTGGAAAGATCTTAAATGATCCACAACTGGAAAAAAGCGGTCAAGTCCAGAGGGAACAATCGAGGGAACAATCTAAAGAACAGCAATAAATAATAAAAACATAATATTATAGTGTTTCCAATTCCTTAATTCATTTTGTCTTCCCAATTCGTTTTCAGTTATTCGTAAATATTAGCTATCTTTTATTATTATCATATATATATATGGATTTAAAAAAAAAAAGAATATTTACAAAAAAATAAAGAAATTTTGAAATAAAAATTCAATCAGGGGAAACTTTAATTCCTTTATATTCTTTTTAGAATATTCGGTGTGGTGTACGTTAACATTTCTAGTTATATTTGAAATTCCTGATAATAAAATTTATCGGAAATCCACGGAATTCTCTTTTAGTGCATATTTGATAACGAAATCTTTATTAACAATGGAAACTTTAATTTGATTTCCTTTGTTAAATTTTCATATCTTATTTACACAATTTTCAAGATAAGTCGAAATAAATTCTGTTGCATGTCATTACATGATGAATCGAAACAGTTAAATCGAACCAGATACCGAGATTTCGTTATCTTTTATTCTTCCGGTTCGGATAAATTCGGGTATTAAAATATAATTCTCTAAAGTGGTTTATCTAAAGAATTATGTAATATGTCATGTCAAAAAAAAAGATAAGATTTGTATAAATTCCACATGTAGTGTAATAATTACACTTACTTTTTCAATAAAATAATAATTGACGTTCGATTTCTAGAATTCATCGATTAATTTTTTTCTTTAAAATTTTGTCATTCATTTATTAAAAACCTTCGAATACCTTTTAATTATATCAATTATATCAATTTATATTAAAAAAAAACAATGGGCGTAGCAAATGGAAAAATGGGAAGAAAAAAGAATATGGGAAATACAGACTCTAATACAACCCCTTTTGACGAAGTCTCGACAATTTCTTTTGATGATAGTGATCAATATCGGTTTAGATATGGACGAAGATTCCATAACTTCACAAATCTTCTTTATGACTTGCCGAATGATGACGACGAAGGTAATTAGACTAATAAAATTATTAATACAAATATTTCAAAAAATACTAAATAAATATTTAATAATTTCAATAATTTTCCAAAGCTGATCGTTTGCATTTAGAACATTTTTTAATAAGGACCGTTTGGCAATCTAATTTTTCGTCTCCAATAATTCCCAAATTAGAGTCTGGATGTAAAGGTCTTGACGCAGGGTAAAGATTTTATCAATTTTATCTCAATTTTATAACTTTATTAATTATAATTTCTTATTATTTCTATTAATTAATTAATTATTCATAAAAAAAAAGATGTGGACCAGGTAATTATAATTATTTTCACTTTTAAAAAATCCTTGAACTTTATTTAATATAATATGTAAATATTTTTTATTCAGGTGCATGGGCTTTAGAAATGGCTTTGGACTATCCCAAGTCGAAATTTGTAGGCGTAGATATTTCGCCAATATTTCCTACAAATATAAAGCCATGTAATTTGACATTTCAAGTAGCAAATATTCTTGATGGCATTGGTTACAGGTATTTTTAATTTTTAATTTTTAATCTTTAATTTTTTTTTAAAAAAAAAAAAATATATAAACAAATATATTAAATATTCATTTTTTTTGAAAAGTGACGGAACATTTGACTTCGTTCACATGAGATTTATGATGCCAGCTTTCACACAGGAACAATGGGAAATTAAAGTAATCCAAGAAGTTGTTCGTGTATTAGCAGTTGGGGGTTGGCTTGAACTTTGTGAATATGAATTATGTCAAAATTGTGGTCCAACATTCGAAAAAATATTAAATTCTCGTAAGTTTTTAAAATCTCATGACGATGTAGTTTGCTTACTGGAAAATCTTTAACTTTATAGAATATTGTAGGGCGAGAAATGTGGATTGGAATGGGAATAAATCCAGATATTTCACAACTTCTTGGAAAAATGATGCAAAATACGAATCAATTTGAAGAGGTATGAATTAAATATCATTTATTATCATTTATTTTCTTTAGAATTCAAAAAGAAACATAAATTTTATTAATTTCACATACAGATTCGTCATGATGAAAGAATAATCCCTATAGGAAAATCGTGGGCAGGAAAAATTGGTGAAGTGGTAATAAATTTTTAATAATTTCGGTCGATTAAAATTTTCTATTTTATATGAATAAAAATTTATCAAATTTTTATTTTTTTATTTTTATTGATTTTTATTGATTTTTTTTTATTGATTTTCTTTTTTTTTTTTTATTTTTATTGATTTTTTTTATTTTTATT
>PQFF01000092.1:1175265-1188439 GCA_003547095.1 Diversispora epigaea | reverse complement strand
TTATTTTTATTGATTTTTTTTATTTTTATTGATTTTTTTTATTTTTATTGATTTTTTTTATTTTTATTGATTTTTATTGATTTTTATGGATTTTTTTTGATTTTTATTGATTTTTTTTTATTTTTATTGATTTTTATTGATTTTTATGGATTTTTTTTGATTTTTATTGATTTTTTTTTATTTTTATTGATTTTTATTGATTTTTTTTTATTGATTTTCTTTTTTGATTTTTATTAATTTTTTTTATTTTTATTGATTTTTTTTTATTGATTTTTTTTTTATTGATTTTCTTTTTTTTTATTGATTTTCTTTTTTGATTTTTATTGATTTTTTTTTATTGATTTCTTTATCGATTTTTTATTGATTCATTGATTACAAAAAGGGACAAGACGACATAATTACAAGAATGATAGGGATAAAACCTGCCCTGTTTCCATTTATGGGAATAACTTCAGAAGAATATGATGAAATGATGCAACAGAGTATTGAAGAATTTGATAAATATAAAACATTTTTTGTGACTTGCAGGTGGTATGCAAAGAAGATAAATTAAAAAATATTTATGATTATGTTAGTTTCCTTTTATAAGTTTATCTGTCTAATCGTTAAATTAAGTTATATAAAGCAATAAATATCATATGTTAAAAAAAAAGAATAAAACCTAAAAAAAAATTTTTATGGATAGAAAAATTGTATTTCGAACTTTCTATTACACAAGAGATGCAGAATTTCATATTTATTTGTTCATATCATAATTAAATCTCGATAAAAATTTACAAATTTAGCTAGCTATTTTTATTAATATAATATACAAGATGGTTGGAAAAAAAATACAAAATTCAATAATGAAGTTGATTAATTTAGACGAAGTTTCAATCGTAGCCGCTTTATTAGGCGGTTTTTCTGTATCCTTTGGACTTATTTCGTACTTCATAAAAGAAAGAATTTATTTATCAGAATCCCGTAAGTACATGCTTAAACGTATTGTATTGACTTTCGATGTTAATAAAACTTTATATTATTATAGTTGTATGTGTATTTTGTGGCATTCTCCTTGGACCGTTTGTATTAAATGTTATCTCTCCTGAAGTGTGGGGCGATGTTGACGAAATCACAAAACAATTTACTAGAATCGTTATTGCGATCCAGGTAAATTCAACATTCGTATTTTGTATTCAATTTTTATATATTTTATATATTGACAGGAGAAATTATATACTTTATGTTTTTTACCTTCAATAGGTCATGGCTGCTGGAGTAGCATTACCAAAGTAATTACTGTATTCAAAAATTACATTATCAAAATTTCTTAAGGACANTTTATTTAATATAATATGTAAATATTTTTTATTCAGGTGCATGGGCTTTAGAAATGGCTTTGGACTATCCCAAGTCGAAATTTGTAGGCGTAGATATTTCGCCAATATTTCCTACAAATATAAAGCCATGTAATTTGACATTTCAAGTAGCAAATATTCTTGATGGCATTGGTTACAGGTATTTTTAATTTTTAATTTTTAATCTTTAATTTTTTTTTAAAAAAAAAAAAATATATAAACAAATATATTAAATATTCATTTTTTTTGAAAAGTGACGGAACATTTGACTTCGTTCACATGAGATTTATGATGCCAGCTTTCACACAGGAACAATGGGAAATTAAAGTAATCCAAGAAGTTGTTCGTGTATTAGCAGTTGGGGGTTGGCTTGAACTTTGTGAATATGAATTATGTCAAAATTGTGGTCCAACATTCGAAAAAATATTAAATTCTCGTAAGTTTTTAAAATCTCATGACGATGTAGTTTGCTTACTGGAAAATCTTTAACTTTATAGAATATTGTAGGGCGAGAAATGTGGATTGGAATGGGAATAAATCCAGATATTTCACAACTTCTTGGAAAAATGATGCAAAATACGAATCAATTTGAAGAGGTATGAATTAAATATCATTTATTATCATTTATTTTCTTTAGAATTCAAAAAGAAACATAAATTTTATTAATTTCACATACAGATTCGTCATGATGAAAGAATAATCCCTATAGGAAAATCGTGGGCAGGAAAAATTGGTGAAGTGGTAATAAATTTTTAATAATTTCGGTCGATTAAAATTTTCTATTTTATATGAATAAAAATTTATCAAATTTTTATTTTTTTATTTTTATTGATTTTTATTGATTTTTTTTTATTGATTTTCTTTTTTTTTTTTTATTTTTATTGATTTTTTTTATTTTTATTGATTTTTTTTATTTTTATTGATTTTTTTTATTTTTATTGATTTTTTTTATTTTTATTGATTTTTTTTATTTTTATTGATTTTTATTGATTTTTTTTTATTGATTTCTTTATCGATTTTTTATTGATTCATTGATTACAAAAAGGGACAAGACGACATAATTACAAGAATGATAGGGATAAAACCTGCCCTGTTTCCATTTATGGGAATAACTTCAGAAGAATATGATGAAATGATGCAACAGAGTATTGAAGAATTTGATAAATATAAAACATTTTTTGTGACTTGCAGGTGGTATGCAAAGAAGATAAATTAAAAAATATTTATGATTATGTTAGTTTCCTTTTATAAGTTTATCTGTCTAATCGTTAAATTAAGTTATATAAAGCAATAAATATCATATGTTAAAAAAAAAGAATAAAACCTAAAAAAAAATTTTTATGGATAGAAAAATTGTATTTCGAACTTTCTATTACACAAGAGATGCAGAATTTCATATTTATTTGTTCATATCATAATTAAATCTCGATAAAAATTTACAAATTTAGCTAGCTATTTTTATTAATATAATATACAAGATGGTTGGAAAAAAAATACAAAATTCAATAATGAAGTTGATTAATTTAGACGAAGTTTCAATCGTAGCCGCTTTATTAGGCGGTTTTTCTGTATCCTTTGGACTTATTTCGTACTTCATAAAAGAAAGAATTTATTTATCAGAATCCCGTAAGTACATGCTTAAACGTATTGTATTGACTTTCGATGTTAATAAAACTTTATATTATTATAGTTGTATGTGTATTTTGTGGCATTCTCCTTGGACCGTTTGTATTAAATGTTATCTCTCCTGAAGTGTGGGGCGATGTTGACGAAATCACAAAACAATTTACTAGAATCGTTATTGCGATCCAGGTAAATTCAACATTCGTATTTTGTATTCAATTTTTATATATTTTATATATTGACAGGAGAAATTATATACTTTATGTTTTTTACCTTCAATAGGTCATGGCTGCTGGAGTAGCATTACCAAAGTAATTACTGTATTCAAAAATTACATTATCAAAATTTCTTAAGGACAGGGTTAACAATTATTTTTTTACTGCCAGAGCTTTCTTGCGGAAAGAATTAAAATCATTAATTTTTTTACTTCTTCCTGTCATGATATGGATGTGGATTATAAGCGCTCTTGCCATTTGGTGGATGATTCCTAGACTTTCATTTGTAAGTGAAAAAAATATATATATATTTTTTTTTTCAAATAGTTTTTATATCCTTACTCAGCAAAGATTAATTATCCGTCAATTTTTTGTTCCATATAGTTGGAATCAATGGTAAGAATTATTAGATATTTATTTAAGATAATATTTTTTTTACCTTTAAAATTTACGAAATTCACGAGACGTGAATTATAATTTATAATTTCAGTGCATTGCTTCTTGTGTTGCACCCACCGATCCAGTTGAGTATCTAATATTTTTTTTCAAGTTTTAATATTTAAAAATCTGTTGTTCGAGACAAGATCGAATAATTCATTGATTGAATAACTTACGATTGATTTCTTTTAAAAGGTTTTGGCGAACTCAGTTGTTAGGGGTAGATTCGCGGAAAAATATGTACCTTTACACCTTCGTAACATTATATCTGCTGAAAGGTAAATTATTTTAATTTTATTTGTTACATATATTTATTTGGGTTTATTATTAAATTATTTATTAATTTTTATATAGTGGAGCGAATGATGGTAATGTTTTAAGATATATTTATTATTTCTTCATTTCTGAAATTAAAAATTCACAACTTTGGATTATCGATGATAAGGTCTGGGATTTCCTTTTCTATATATTTCAATGTATCTTATACAGATGTCTCCAGGTCCTGCTGTCGGGAAGTGGGCTTATTATGTTATGGGATATCAGGTGATCCTATCGGTTATATTGGGCTTCATTATTGGATATATCGCACGCAAGTCATTACGTTGGGCTGTTAATAAGTTTGTAAAATTTATTTTAATATAAATTTAAATTTTTAAATTTTGTATTTATTTATTTCAATACTTTCTTTTTTTTTATTAGGAATTTAATTGATAAAGAAATATTTTTGACTTTTGCTGTTATGTTAGCTGTAAGTAATGTATTTTATTAATATCTATTAATATATTTTATTAATATCTATTAATATATACTTATTATCTATTTATTAATGATTATCTAACTGTAAAACTTGATTTTAGTTGTTCATTATGGGTTCCGTGGCACTTATTGGAAGTGATGAATTATTGGCATGTTTCATTGCTGGAAATTCTTTTACTTGGGAGTAAGATTTCTTATTTATTATTATTATTATTATTATTATTATTATCATTATTATTATTACTTCTTTGCTGACAGATAATCTTTTTTTTCAGCGATTGGTTTCGTCAGGAGACTTTAGATTCTCATATTCAGCAAATCCTTGATATGATACTAAACTTGGCAGTATTTATTTATATTGGAGCGATTATGCCTTTTTCATCTTTCAGTAATGACGCACTGGGGTTGTCGTATTGGCGATTAATCATAGTCGCTCTTATCATACTTTTGTTTCGACGACTTCCAATCGTAATGGCTTTAATGCATAAAATACCTGCTTTAAAAACTTACCGCGAAGGTTTCAGTTCATTTTAATTACTTGGAAATTCAATAATTTTAATTTTTAGATAACAAATATCAAAAAAAAAAATTAATTTATAGGACTTTTTGCTGGATGGTTTGGTCCGATAGGTGTTGGTGCCGTATTTTATTCTGAAATTGCAAAGCGAGCCTTGGAGGAAAAAGGTGAACATTATGGAAATGCGAAAGAACTTATTAAGCCAGGTGTATATTTACATCTACATATATAATTTCTTATCATTTTATCATTTTCAAATTTCATCTTTATTAACATTTTTTTTATTCTTCAAGTTGTGCTGTTCATGGTTCTTTCTTCAATCGCAGTTCACGGGATATCCATACCTTTGGTAAAAAAAGAAAATAATAATATTTTTATTTTCAGCATTTCAAGTATATAAAGTATATAATATAATATAAATCCACTTTTTTCAGATTAAAATCGGGAAGCGTGTAAATGAATTTTCGAGGACAACTTCGTTTAATATACCTATTACATTAACTTCGGGTTCGATTACACTTCGACGTAAAAATGATTCAACCACTGGCAAGGGTGAAACTGTAGAAAATTCAGGTGAAAAATTATCTAGGCCTACTTCTCCGTCTTCATTATCATCAACTGATGGTCAAATCAGAGTAGAAACAAATAATCAAGAAGTAGAAAACAAAATTATAATTGATACTGAAGAGCAAACATCACAGACTATGTTGTCCTATGGCAAGAAAAATATTCCGATCTCTTCTGAAGTATCGACTGCTTTACAAAATGAGACGGTTTCAGTTTATGATGAATATGAAAATACAATAGTTGAAGATGATAATGGAAGGGTTTTTGTTATTCCGAATCCTCCTTGAATTATTGTAATATTCTTTATATTAAATTATTTTTATATTATATTAAATTATTTATATTATATTAAATTATTTATATATATTATATTATTTTATATTTTTTTTTTGTTATATTATATTATTTTATATTATTTATATTATATCATTATATTTATATTATTTATATTGTTATTATTTGTGATACATTAAACCTGTACAAACCTGAAACAGGGTTTTTTTTAATGCAAAGCCAGTTACTATAAATTGATAGATTATCCTTGGACTTTTTCCGAATCTCTTAAAAATTGACTTGAAATGTAAAATGAGTTTTTATGAACTTTTACGTAAATCCCGTTTAGCATCTTTCGATCCTTCTATACCACAGGTTTATACAACACATATGCGATATAGAAGTCGTGGAGAATGGGGTATGAAACGTAATCTACCGAATTTCTTACGTACCAACAATATTATTGTTGAAGCACTTGATACCATAGAACATCAAACTCCTTATAAAAGTGCCGAGACTTCTGTAAAGTTCACTAAACGTTGGAAAGAAAATTATCCATTTTCAAAAGTTTCGAAACCTATGGATAATAAACCAAAATTATTTAACATTGGTAAAATGACTGATAAAGAATTTAAAAAATTTTTGAGAGAAAAGGTAGAACCAAAAAAATGGGAATATAGAAATTCTATAAATAACGATACGAAAACTTTGCAAGATTTTATACTTTCTTTAAATATTACCTACGAAAGAAAACCATCCACCATTCATGGATTAACTTATTCCCATAATAACCCTGGAACAAATATTGTTGTTCAAGGTCGTGTGTTAAATAAAGATATGCCTTCTGGATTTGCAGTTGGAATTAGCGGAATGGTGGCAAATATATTGTCTCGTAAAAATGTTCCACTAAATCAAATTAGTCGTGAAAAATTAGAAAGCTTTTATGTAGAAAAAGCCGAATTTGATAGTCAAGGGAAACCAGTAGTTAAAGTTTCGAAGACTCCAGCTTTAAATCTGCAAGAAGCCCTTCTACCATTAAAGAGCTATTCAGACCCTAGTTCCCCTAGTTCAGAGCAAAGTATGATCTTAGACAGAATAGCGAAGATGATTAATTTTGGAAACGATTCAGAACAACGTACAGAACAAGAAACATCAAAAACATCAAAAACACCAAGGTTTGAAGATGCTTTTAGTGAACTAACGACAAAAAAATATAATAATTAATGAAAAAAATTCAGTTTTTCTACAAATTGGATATATAGAACAGTTAATTGTGGATGGCAATATAGAGCAAAAAACAACATTAACGGTTTGACAACGCCGATAGTGAATTATCGGAAGAAAAATCTAAAAAGGAGAACGATACTTTTAATTACTTCCTTGATGAAAGGACTGAAGCATAATACAATAATACAATTATACTTGCAAAAAAAAAAATTTCAAATAAAATATTACTTTATTAATTTAAACAATTTTTTGACAAATTTTGTCATTGAACCAAATAACTTAAGATAATATATAAAAGAAAATATTCGTACAAAAATATGATAAAGTATACTGTAAATAATAAATAATACAAATGAAAAATAAATTTTTAAAAGAATTCCTAAACAATTCCCTAGACAATTCCTAAATAATAGACAATTCCCAGACAATTCCTTAGACAATTCCTAGACGATTCCTTAGACGATTCCTTAGACGATTCCTAGACGATTCCTTAGACGATTCCTTAGACGATTCCTAGACGATTCCTTAGACGATTCCTTAGACGATTCCTAGACGATTCCTTAGACGATTCCTTAGACGATTCCTTAGACAATTCCTAGACGATTCCTTAGACAATTCCTAGACGATTCCTTAGACAATTCCTATAAAGTTTGGGTAAAAAAATAACCCCTCTACAGGTTAAAGTTTTTTTTCTTATCCCATTAAAAAATTATTTTATCCCAAATCGTCGTTGTTTGTAATTCGCTTCGTCGTGTTAGTAATTCGTCGTGTTAGTAATTCGTCATATTAATTATGTAAAAATACTAAAATAATAATAAATAGAAACAAAAGCATTTAGTAAAAGTAGAAAAAAATCAAAATCTTTTAAAAAATAAGAATACTAACCAAAAAAAAAATAAAAAAATTTAGACAGTGTTATGATTAATGAAGTATGTTATGGATGCTTCTTCCGTTAAAAACGGGTCCGATCTAATTTCTTGATTAAATCCTAACCCTAAATATATTAGCGGGAGTTGTGGTTGTTGTTGTTGTGGTGGTGGTGGTTGTTGTTCAGGTGGGAGTTGTTGTTCAGGTGGGAGTTCGGGTGGTTCGGGTGTTCTGGAGGGGGTTGCAGCCACATGAGTGTTAGCCACGAGTGTATCACTGATACGAACTTTCGTTATATAATTATCCAGAGCAGGTAGTCGTGAAGAAAAAACTTTTTTTCGACTTTATTTTGTTTGGGGGGACCTCGTTTCGTTGGTTTTTGAAAAATACATTGGATTTTTTCTTGTTTACATCTTTTACAGATGGGTTTTTCTGTACATTTTATTTTTTTTTTACGACAAAAGTCGCAAGCGACCGTTGTCTTGCTTCGTTGTTGAGGTTCCTTAAACTTTTTACCCATGGAAAAAAAATAATATGAAATGAAGAATTTCCAAAAGGCACCCAAATAAAAAAAAAAATTCTGCTCTAGAGTCAAAACGTAATTATTATTATTATTTATAATATATAATAATTAATAAATAAAATGTTTATAATAAATAAAAGGAAAGGAAAAAATACAAAGTTTAAATATGAAATTCGAAATGGGTGTTTGGCACAATAATGCACGATTTATACATAATCAGTTGTGATAAAACCTGATTTACCGGAGTTTCAGTACATAGTGCGTGTAATTATTTTTATTTTAATAAAACTTTTTATATCTTAGTTTATGTTTACGTTTACGAATTGTAAATTTTTTTTCAAATTTAACCAAATGTCGATTTCAATTTTCCGTCTCTCATTAATTAATCTTTGAGAATAATAATAAATAATATTCATTCAACGAATCTTTAACATATTTATATTATATCTAACTATATTTTATTTAATTTTATATTTTATAAGAATTTTTGATCAAGAAAAAATGGTTATGTTTCTTAATTTGGAAACAAAACTTGTGGCTTGTTCGTGGCTCAGCATAGATTTTGATGTTTCCTGATATAGTGACAAAACCAAAGCTTGCATTATCCCAGATCATATGTGTTGTCTAAAATTAGTAAACTTGTTTTTAACGTCGTATTTTTTGACCTTATGACACTGAAAATGATTAATTATTTATATCACAATGCAAGAATAATTTTTAATCCATTTAAGTAAACAAAACCAATTTCGCCGCATGATCTAGAACACAAATTCCTTTCGTGGTGACGCAGTTAAAAATTTTCTCATGGAAGTCCTAAAATTATCATATGAATCTCGTTTAACATAAAATAAATAATCATATGAATATTTCATAAAACTATTTTTTTTTTAGTTATATCAAAAATCACAATGTATAAACTTATATGCATTGTTTATTTTCTGAATAACATTATGCATCTCTCTCAACCAAATTATTGTAATTATGAAGGATCTCGAGGGGTATTAAAACATTCACATTTAGAGATAGATTTTTTATTCTTGACAAGCGAACAAATAGCATAAATATTAGAACAGCATTTATTACTTTGTATTTATTTGTTAAAATTATACTAATAAACTNAAAACTTGTGGCTTGTTCGTGGCTCAGCATAGATTTTGATGTTTCCTGATATAGTGACAAAACCAAAGCTTGCATTATCCCAGATCATATGTGTTGTCTAAAATTAGTAAACTTGTTTTTAACGTCGTATTTTTTGACCTTATGACACTGAAAATGATTAATTATTTATATCACAATGCAAGAATAATTTTTAATCCATTTAAGTAAACAAAACCAATTTCGCCGCATGATCTAGAACACAAATTCCTTTCGTGGTGACGCAGTTAAAAATTTTCTCATGGAAGTCCTAAAATTATCATATGAATCTCGTTTAACATAAAATAAATAATCATATGAATATTTCATAAAACTATTTTTTTTTTAGTTATATCAAAAATCACAATGTATAAACTTATATGCATTGTTTATTTTCTGAATAACATTATGCATCTCTCTCAACCAAATTATTGTAATTATGAAGGATCTCGAGGGGTATTAAAACATTCACATTTAGAGATAGATTTTTTATTCTTGACAAGCGAACAAATAGCATAAATATTAGAACAGCATTTATTACTTTGTATTTATTTGTTAAAATTATACTAATAAACTTACCTGTTTAGTCGAAACAAACCAACATACGTAACAATTGTAATAACATCAATAATATTAACAAGATTACTTAAAAAGCAATACTCCTTTCTAATAAGACTTTGAATTATATCAATGATCAAATTAAAAGACTCCTTGAGCAAAGCAACAGCATAAAGGTAGAATTTTTGGGATTATTAAATGCACATTGTTAAAATTTTAATTCTTGATAATTTTATATTATAAAGATAAGATCAATATCATGTGATTATGTGGATTTTAAAGAAAAATTTAATTGGAATTAATATAAAATGAATGTTATAAAGATTTACAAAATTTTTGGCAAATGTTTTTTGTATTTATTCCTTAAATCTTCAATTTTAACATAAAATAAAACCTTGAAATAATAGAACAGACCAAGTTTAATTATCTCTCATTTTTAAATTTTTGATAAAACAATTTTTAACAGTATAGTATACATGTTGAATGATTAAAAATTGATAAAATTTTTGACACAAATTGGTTTAGCCTATTTATAAATTACAAATCTTCTTGCCTATTCACAAATCAGTCAAAAATCTTCAGCTTATTCACAAATTGGTCACAAATTGGTCACAAATCTTGCTTATTTGCAAATTTTTTTGTTTATTTACATTAAAAATTTTATTTATTTTTATTTACTTTTAAATGTTTTTTTAATTTTTTACTTTTAGCTTCTTCTTTTGCATGTTGTTATATCACCTTGTAACCTGTTTCTTATATTCTTGAATTGGTCAGGATTGTGATATACATTATGGTTCTTTTAAAAGTTTAACATATTATTTTCAAAAACATATGACAGTTTGGTTTTCTATTTGTTTGATAAAAGGTACTAGTCAATTTATTAACATAATTAGTTTATTCATTACAATAACATCTTTTAACATTGTTATTATTTTAACAAAGATGTAACTTTTCTAAAATTGATTTTAGATTTTTGAGTATTTTGTTTTTTTAAAATTTATACAAAATCTATTTTATATATAGAAATAAAAAAATATCTAATTATATTTATTTTTAATCAAAGAATTTATCTGAGTAGTTAAAAAATTTTAGTTTTTAAGTAAAATAATTTTGTCTTCTATGAAAAACTATTTTGACTTTTTTTCTTAAAATTACAACTTCAGAATTTCAAAATAATTTTGTATACAAATATAATAATTATACATATCGTCAAAACTATTGAATTGAATCAGACACAATTAAAATCAAAAAAAATTGAAGTTGAATCAAGACAAATTTTAATTTTTATTAATAATTGATACAATTAATTGAATCAGACATAATTAAAAATCAAAATTTTAAAAGTTAAGTCAAGGCCAAATTACATTCAATTATATAATTCTTTAATATATAAGTCTTATTAATATTGCTTAACTTATACTTAAAGGTGACATTTGTAATTATGAATTAAAAATTATAATATTACTATCTATATCGTAATTATATATGTTTCCAAAATTGATTTTGGGAATATGTATAATTATAATTATTAAGAATTTCAATAAAAAAAAATCTGTAATTCTATAATTTGTAATTATCTGTAATTGTTCTGTAAGTCTGTAATTATTTCATAAGTAAAATAGCATCTATAATTATTTAATTTTAAAATTTTATTATTAAATTGTTAAATATTTAAATTTCAATATTTATAGTTATTTTAATTTTAATGTACAGAATTTGAAACTTCTACATAAAATATAAATTATTTTTAACTTTAAGTTTAATTATTAATACTTTTAATATTTAATTATTAAAATCAAAAGTTTTATATATAAAAACTATTAGTAATTATTTTTAAAATTAATTTTTAATTAGTAAATTTTATTTTAAAATATTTCGACTAAAAATTATTTGATTTAATTGCCGATCCGCCACTCAACAGGTTAAAATGATTGACAAAACCGGAATGTGGACAGCCGCAAAAGTAAAGTATGTCAATTTCTAACCAAATCGTCCGAAATTTTTATTGAAAAAACCTTGAGATTAGGGGTTTTTTATTCAAGTATATAATATAATTTTTATAAAGAAAAAAATTTTATAAAAAATTCTTAAACATTGCTAATTGACCAAAATTTTAGCAAAATCCCGTTGTTACATAGTGAAATACCATATCAACCGCAGCTAATAAATGTTATAAATAAATAGAATAATAATAATAAATATCAATACTTAGTACAAATACCCTATTAATATTAGATTCTTACATGTATATCAATTTATAATTAGTTTTAATCACATGACTTTGTGGCGCAGTAACGTTACACGATAACAATAATGGTTACACAAAAGCGCAGTAATAGTAAGTAACACAGTGGCACAGTAAAATAGTAGATCACATTACTAAAATAGGAAGAATAGTGTAACCTTAATAGTTATAAATACAAGGCTTTTCCCAGACCTTTTGAAGAGACATCTTTTAGATTCCAATTCCCTTTCAAAAAGGATGGTATAATCCTATTCTTAAGAGAGAAACTCTAAGTATAAGGTAGTAAACCTATTATATTAAAGAGAATACTTTAATTTCATTCTTAACCCTAAATTCTTGAACGATGAAAGTATAATCATTGAAAATAATAGTAAATTATTTTATTTTGTATTTAAATTATTGATAAACTAATATACACCAACCTGCCAAAAGTATCCGGACAGTTGTTTTTTTTCAAATTTATTAATAAATTTTAAAAGTAAATTGTGGCACAAAGAATGATTTAAATTGCACAAACATTTTTTTAAAAGAATCTCCTGATCAAGGGCTATTATATGATATCTTTTTTATTAAAGTTGAATGCTTGCTTGTTCGAAAATCGTGTCTTAAATAAAGTTAACCAGAAATGTCAAATTAAATTGTTAATCGTAATGTCTCTCGATTTCAATAACTATCCATCGGAAGTATAAACTATCTTATAAGAACTTGTAGCCCTAGAGTAGGGCTATAATTTTTATTAGTACCATATTTGCTGTTTTCTAGTGAAAATCGGAACTTTACTTAGACACGACTAAAATCGGATGAAATTATTGTTGATCATTTTATCATTTAAAGAAAATTATCAATTGTTATCGCATAGAAAACATTATTTTTTGCAAATGAAATCTTAGAAGT
>PQFF01000092.1:1143663-1157714 GCA_003547095.1 Diversispora epigaea | reverse complement strand
ATAAAGGTGATGAAGGTGATGAAGATGATGAAGGTGATGAAGGGGAAATCAGTAACAATAATATTCTAAGTAATTCCAGTTGTCTTCAAAATCGTAGAAAAAGAAAAGCATCTGTTTTATTAAAAACTTCTAAAGAAAAAAAATTAAAAACAAAAAAATCAAAAACAGTGGCAGCATTGAGAACTAGTTTTGTTTGGGATTTTTTCATAACTGATTATGATACAGAAACAGGTGTTGTTTATGCAATCTGTCAAGTAAAAGATTGTACACGCAAATATGCTCATCATGGTTCTACAACTAATTATACAAAACATCTTCGTGATGATCATTATATTACTGAAGCTTCACTATCTTCAAAAACTCCAGAAGAAATAAAAAATCTAAAACAATCAAAACAACAATCTATTGTTGAACTTTTATCAAGACCTCTTAATTCAAGAAAACAAAAATTATTAAATCAAGATCTTGTGAAATTTATAGTAGGAACAAGACAACCATTATCTATTGTTGAAAATGATTNAATGTTAAATCTGCAGTAACAAGATTGGGAAAAGATTGGATCCCATGTGCTGCTCATACATTGCAATTATCAGTTAATAAAGGATTAAAAATAATTGATCCTTTAATAACAAAAGTAAAAAATCTTATTATTTTTTTGGGAAGTGATAAAAGAAGACAACAATTAAGACGTGCACAAGTTATGTGTAATCAAATTCAAGAAAATGAAACAGTTGAAATTATTAAGCCTATAGATATAAGGTGGAATTCATTTTACAATGCTTTAGTTCGACTTTATGAATTAAAAAATTCAATTAAATGGTTAGCTAATAACTTAAAAAATAGTCATTTATCAATTGATGTTCGTGATTTTAATATTATAGATCAACTTTTACCTACTTCAACAGAATGGAAAACTATTCAAGATTTAACAAAATTATTAGCTTCTGCTGAACAAGCAACAAGATTATTAGGAGAGAAAATTATACAACATTAGCTCTTACTGCTCCAATAATTGATGAAGTTATACGTAATTTTAAAAATATAAAATCAAAAAATACTATTATTACAAATATTACAATTTCAAATATTTGTAATACTATTTTGAATGATCTTGAAACAAGATGGAATATCCCAAATAATTATGGAGTAATTGCATCATTTTTAGATCCTAGATTTAAAAATTTAACTTTTTGTTCACAAGTAAGTATATATTTTTTTAATTAAATAATTTATATAATATTTAACTTTTTATATAATTTATTATTTAGAATACACGTGATATTATACATAACAAAATTAAAAAAGAAATTGAAGAAATTGTAAATTTGTCATCTGATGAAACTCAAAGTTTATTAGAAGTAGATTCAACATCTTTAATATCATCTTTTTTTTCACATCTTTCTTCAACTTCCAATCAAGAATTTAGAACTAATTCAAATGAATTTGAACAATATTTACAAATGAAAGAGTTATTAATGCATGAAAAAAGTGATCCTTTAATTTGGTGGAAAGCAAATTGTAATTCATATCCCAATTTATCAAAATTGGNAAATTGGCACAAAAATATTTATCAATTCCTGCAACATCTGTACCATCTGAAAGATTATTTTCAGATGCTGGAATTCATGTAACTTCTCTTAGAAATAGGTTAAATCCACATTTAGTCAATCAAATTCTTTTTATTAAATGAAATAATACATATATAGAAATGTTTCCTTAATAATTTTTAATTTTTAATATAACTTTTATAATTTCTAATATTAATTTACCAATTCTAAATGTTAATTTTGATTTAATATCAAACCATTTAATATTAATTATATTAATAAATCAATTTAAATATTGAAATTTTATAAACTTTGTTATTTATTAATTAATATCAAAATTAAGTATTAAATAAATATTTTATTTAAAAGAAATAAACATTTACTTATATTTTTATATTTGCTTAGTAGTGATTTTGATGGTATTAGCATCAGAAAATTTTTAGAGGCAAAAATTTGCACAAATTTTTACCACTTGTGAAAATTTTCGCAAATTTTCACTTATTTCTTTCTGTTTTTTTGACTTCGCTCGCGATTATTGAAGCACAGAGCAATTTTCTACTAAGATATTTCTAAGACAGAAAGAACGGTCTTGTTTTTAGCTACAAAATGGTATGTGTTTCATCCTTGTAGCATTGATATTCGCGAAGTTATTCAAGTTTTTAAAAAAATATCGGTGAAAAATCGCCAAATAATTGCCGAATAATCGTCGAATAATCGCGAATAATCGCCGAATAATCGTCGAATAATCGTCGAGCCGAATAATCGCCGAATAATCGTTGAATAATCGCCGAATAATCGTTGAATAATCGCCGAATAATCGTTGAATAATCGTTGAATAATCGCCGAATAATCGCCGAATAATCGTTGAGACGAATAATCGCCGAATAATCGTCGAATAATCGTCGAATAATCGCCGAATAATCGCCGAATAATCGTGAATAATCGGCGAATAATTGCGATTATTCGTTGAATAATCGTGACGAATAATCGAGTACAAATATATACACGATTCCTAACACTATCTCTAAGGTGGTGTCGGAGAGTAGTTGTATATTTTAGTGGGTACGATGTTGTTCGTAAAGGAGTATACAGGGGTGTTAAGTTGTTTTTTTGGCCGTATATTTTTTGATAGACATGGGGGTGTTTGGTCTCTTCGGAGTAATTTGATTACTTCGTAGCTGGATTCAGCAGTAAAGTACTATATTAGTATTTTTAGTTATAGCTTTTATCATAATGTAATTGTATATACTTGTATATATCGTTTATTTAATAAAGGTTTATATCCAGCTAGTCAGAAAAAAAAATTTTAATGTTACAGAAATGAAATATATATCATTTTGTAGCTAAGAACCAGATCTTTCGATTTGTTATAGAAATATCATAGTAGAAAATCGCTCTTAGTCATGTAAAATTAATTTGAAATTAAAGCTAAAATTAATTATTTTTAAAAATTTAAAAATAATTATTTAATAAATTTTATAATTGTGCTAGCCAATCAGAATTGCGCCATTATTTAGCCTTTGCGCCAAAATTTAGCCATTGCGCCTGATTGCGCTGTGGCTAAATTCTGGACTCAAATGGCTAAATTAAATCTGGTTAAATTCCTGACTTAATTCGTATTGCGCTGTTATCTGGGTTAATCACTAGGGTTCGATCACGATCAACCTGATACATTTTACGGTTCTTTTAGGAGTTTAACGTGCTATGTCCAAAGACACACGACAGTTTGGTTTCTATTTTGCTTATAGAAGGCACCAGTCAGTTTATAGACATGATCGGTCTTTTCGTTGTGACGACGCCCTTTAACATTGTTATATTTAACAAGAGGTGTAACTGTCTATGCATTCAAATATAATATATCTGCATATTAACTCAAACACAAAAAGTATTCTCTCTTTAAAAACATCACTACGTATTAACTCAAACGTAAAAAGCTATATCCTTAAAACCAATATGCGTTTACTCATCAAACGCTCAAAGATAATTTGCGTTTACTCGAACGCTCAAAGCAAAGGGGTTATACATTTACTCAAACGCTCAAAGATGTTATGTTCTTTCAACATATGTCATGACTTTATTTATTCTTTTTCAAAGGTTTATACTTAATTTCATTAACTCGAGAATATTAACATTATACAATTATACAATCAAGCATTTAATCCTATAACATTCAATATTCCTTTATTAATTATACTTGTTAGTTTATTAATAATTAAAATACAAATAAAATAATTTACTATTATTTTTCAATGATTATACTTTCATCGTTCAAGAATTTAGGGTTAAGAATAAAATTAAAGTATTCTCTTTAATATAATAGGTTTACTACCTTATATTTAGAGTTTCTCTCTTAAGAATAGGATTATTCCATCCTTTTAGAAAAGGGATTGGAATCTAAAAGATGTCTCCTTTTTTTTTTATCTCTTTTCAAAAGGTCTGGGAAAAGCCTTGTATTTATAACTATTAGGGTTACACTATTCTTCCTATTTTAGTGATGTGATCTACTATTTTACTGTGCCACTGTGTTACTTACTATTACTGCGCTTTGTGTAACCATTATTGTTATCGTGTAACTTTACTGCGCCACAAGTCATGTGATTAAAACTAATTATAAATTGATATACATGTAAGAATCTAATATTAATAGGGTATTTATACTAAGTATTGATATTTATTATTATTATTCTATNTCAATGATTATACTTTCATCGTTCAAGAATTTAGGGTTAAGAATAAAATTAAAGTATTCTCTTTAATATAATAGGTTTACTACCTTATATTTAGAGTTTCTCTCTTAAGAATAGGATTATTCCATCCTTTTAGAAAAGGGATTGGAATCTAAAAGATGTCTCCTTTTTTTTTTATCTCTTTTCAAAAGGTCTGGGAAAAGCCTTGTATTTATAACTATTAGGGTTACACTATTCTTCCTATTTTAGTGATGTGATCTACTATTTTACTGTGCCACTGTGTTACTTACTATTACTGCGCTTTGTGTAACCATTATTGTTATCGTGTAACTTTACTGCGCCACAAGTCATGTGATTAAAACTAATTATAAATTGATATACATGTAAGAATCTAATATTAATAGGGTATTTATACTAAGTATTGATATTTATTATTATTATTCTATTTATTTATAACATTTATTAGCTGCGGTTGATATGGTATTTCACTATGTAACAGCACCTACTATCCCTAGTAGACGCAATACGAATTGAGCCAGGAATTTAACCAAATATAATTTAACCAATTGAATCCAGAATTTAGCCACAGCGCAATCAGGCGCAATGGCTAAATTTTGGCACAAAGGTTAAATAATGGCACAATTCTAATTGGCTGGTGCAATTATAAAATTTATTAAATAATTATTTTTAATTTCAAATTAATTTTACATAACTAGGAGTGATTTTCTACTATGATATTTCTATAACAGATCAAAAAATCTAGTTTTTAGCTACAAAATGATATATATTTTATTTTTGTAATATTAAAATTGATTAAATTATAGCTATTTTAAAACAATATATTAAATATTTTTTTTTATAGTAAGTGAAATCTCGTTTTATTTAATTATACAAAAAAGAAATCTGTAAAAAGCAAGATTTTATATATAAATAAAACTAATTAAGTTTTATATTTAAAAAATTAACGTTTGATCAACCACCTCAAAGAAAAAATCATCGAATCTACTAGAGCAACTTGATAAGTTACTAAATTAAAAAAAAATTTTTTTTCATTCAGTATGTTGTTGCTAATATCTAAAGGTCCCCTTCTACAAAAAATACTTTAGAAGAATGACATCCTTCTCCGTACAAAAAATTAAGAAAAATTAAAATTTATTTACTACCCTTAATCACTTAAAAAAAATCACGTTTCATCTTACTTAGTGTCAGAATCTTATTTCAAAATACAATTCGGATTAGATTCAGATTTTCTTAATCAAATCCAAATTTAAATCCTTATCTTTAAATATTTAGGATCCATCCTTATTTTAAGAATTCATTCTTATTTTAAGGATCTATTTTTATTTTTAGGATTTATCTTTATTTTAGAATTTATCATAAATTTTTTATTATTTTATTTTAAAAAAGTATTTTTTTAAATGTTCTTTTTTTAAAAAAAAAAGAAATTATATTAAACTATAGAATTATGATCTGAATTATAATCCAGATGATCTGTATCCTTAATTCATTTTTATTTCAGATAAAATCCTTTTTAAAATAACAAATCCAGATTATAGAATTGATCTGAATTATAGGATCGATTCAGATTTATCAGATTAAGGATTACAATATTAACTCCACCTTTCCTTTAATGAATCACCTGACCCATTCTGGAAATTATAATACTCCACTACCTATATTCATAAAGAAGCCCATCAAATTTTCTTCCAGTAAGGAATATATTAGTAATAATGGTAAATACTAGTAACTGTTTTTCATTGAATTGTTTTTTTCTATAAAATATGATATTCAAACTATAAGTTCTCCTAGTATGTATTGTTGGTGATTGCGACAGTTTCTATAGATTGGTATTAATAATGGACCTGAAGATCCTTCCAGGTATCTGCAGTCCATGGCTTCAGTTTTTCAGGTAATTGGTTCATCTTAGCCAAAGTACTTTCTATTCTTACCCTAAAACTCTATCATAGAAATATAGACCTATCTATCTTATTATACTGATTTAACAAAATTTGCATTTTTTTCGCATTTATAGAGCCCTGACTTTGTTTTGAATTAATCAACTTATCACAAATATAGAAGGCTAGTATATAATTCCAAAAAAAAATTTAATTCAACTAACAACAAATCTACAACTATATTTGCATGTTAAATTATTTTTGGGTCCCGAAATTGCTATTATTTATTATTATTATTATTATTAGTTATTATCTGTTATTATTATTATTGCTAATTGTTATTATAATTTTAATTGTTTTATCTGTAATGACTTTTAATTCTGACCATATTTATTATAACATACTTTACAGTAACATATAGTTGAACCACTTTTTTTATTTGTTAAAATAATGTACTCTTTTAAACTTTGTACCATGTGTAGAAAAAAAACAAGTAAAATAAATTATCGCAATCAGACAATTTTTTATTCTATATTACGTAGTACATAGTACTAATTTTATTCCCATCAAACTGTATTTGTACGAGTTGTACTATACTAATATTTTGCAAAATAATGACTTGAGGTATAGTATGATGAAAAACTGGAAATTATTGTTCCTAAAAGAATACAAAAAATTAAGGGTTTTGTTAATCAAATGTTTAAAATTTTCAAATAATTTATAATATATATTACTTAATATCTAAATTGCGGATAAGCGTTTAATATATGTATATAATGTAACTTTATTATTTTTGGCTTTGGTATTATTTTTCCTGAAATAAAAATCATGTCAAAATAGAACATCGTACCTGATATTTATAATTTCACTTTATTATTACAAGTTGATATTCAATTTTAAATAAAATATATTTAATAATAAACTATATTGCACATGTATAGTAAATTATGCGATGGCCAAACAACTTTACAAAAACGAAGAAATAAATCCCAAGATTCATGCAAAAAAATATTTTATTTATATCATATCAATGTATTCCATAATTACAAACATAAAGTAAAAATGTAAAAAAGTTGAGTGACCATTTTATTAATAATAATAACAAAATATGCGATATGTTTCTACTTTTTAGATGAATTTCTTCTTTTTCTTTCATGTATTTCTCAAACCTGTATATTATCTGAATAATTATCATTTAACCATTTTTTGGTATCTGTTAAGTGCGTTTTATCATCGAAATACATGTATACTATACATGTCGTCAAAACTATTGAATTGAGTCAGACATAATTAAAATTAAGAAAAATTGGAGTTGAGTCAAGGCAAATTTTAATTTTTACTAGTAACCGACGCAATTAGTTGAGTCAGACGCNTTGATATTCAATTTTAAATAAAATATATTTAATAATAAACTATATTGCACATGTATAGTAAATTATGCGATGGCCAAACAACTTTACAAAAACGAAGAAATAAATCCCAAGATTCATGCAAAAAAATATTTTATTTATATCATATCAATGTATTCCATAATTACAAACATAAAGTAAAAATGTAAAAAAGTTGAGTGACCATTTTATTAATAATAATAACAAAATATGCGATATGTTTCTACTTTTTAGATGAATTTCTTCTTTTTCTTTCATGTATTTCTCAAACCTGTATATTATCTGAATAATTATCATTTAACCATTTTTTGGTATCTGTTAAGTGCGTTTTATCATCGAAATACATGTATACTATACATGTCGTCAAAACTATTGAATTGAGTCAGACATAATTAAAATTAAGAAAAATTGGAGTTGAGTCAAGGCAAATTTTAATTTTTACTAGTAACCGACGCAATTAGTTGAGTCAGACGCAATTAAAAATTGAAATTTTAATAGTTGAGTCAAGGCCAAATTAGTTTTGACGACATGTATAATGTATACAGCATTATCCTCTTTATATCACCACCTAAATAATTTTAATGAAACATAGCAATCCAGTATATTTCCATCTTTCCAACGCTTAATTATTTTGCTATCAGTTATTTCAAGAAAAAATTTTTCAGAACTAGATCCAAGTGCATATGTAAAGCATTTATAATAATTATCCAAGCAATAAAAAGTCCTGTAAGACCTAAGAAATCCAGATAATCCTATAGAAATAGATAACATGTTAGATATAAACAAAATATATATCTTCATAATGAAAAAATATTATTATATCTGATGACCAAAACCATATTTCAACCTTCCAGTTGTATTTTAGAGCCTTAAATATTAAAGAGTCATAGTCACCATTGCTAGCTACTAAAATCAAAATACTGGGAGTGTCTGTTTTGACAACATCCATTCCTTTAGAGACAAGAAAAATATCTACCCTCTTCTCTTTATTTTTACAATTTTGATAAAAGACGTTTGTTATAAAATCAAGACTTCGAGCTCACAACCATATCTCATCATTATTGAGTGGCTTAAAACCAATAATCACTAGATCACTGTCCATTTTTCGATTGTTCAGTACTGTTAATAAAAGGTGACCATAATCGAAATGGAGTTAGTTGATAATATATGAATTTCTATAGGAATTGAAGGCATCTCCTTTCTTTCTATCATCAATAATATACTTTTCCTTAATAAGTAAGTTGGAATTATCAATAAAAACAGATACAAGTCCAGTGTTTGATTTTGGGATGTTTGCTATAAGGACGAGAGTTTAGTAACAACTTATATAATTACAACGCAAACAAATCTCAAGTATACTTACATTTTTTAAGATCCGCGATAACTTTTGCGAGTACTGTTGCTGGACCTAATGTAAAGTCAATACTACGAAATTTTTCTTCAAAGAAGGCAAGACCAGTAACTTCCTCTTTATGCAATATTTCAAAATGTGATTCTGTGAGCTTTAAATCCTTACTTCGCAAATATTCAATTAGTTCTTTGGTATTAAAATTTTTAATTACATTTGCCATCTCGTGAGTAAGTTCCTCGTCAAAAGAAACGCTGGAAGGTGAGAATGATTTTGAAGACATTTTTAAAAGGAAATATTTTATTACTGTGTCTAGATTTATAATCAAACTACCGGCCGACTAGATTTATAAGTTAAGTATACGGAATCTTTCGTGTTATAACAGGTTTTTATTATGCCTGGATTTATAAGCAAAGTACTGCGAATTATATGAATCAATATTATGAAATAGTACCTATCACCGATGCGTCTGAATAAATTACAGATATATTAGGAATTTGATTCAGATGTATCGGAGATAAAACCACATTTATAAAAATTTTATCACAGTTAATATCAGAGTTAAATCTCACTTGTAAGTGAGAAATAACTCAGATGTATTGGGATTTTATTACAGTTATAAAAATTTTATCACAGATAAAATTATATTAACCTAATATGTCTAAAATAACCCTTTCGAAATTTTATTAAATCAAGATTGATTAAGAATTTAATCCTATGATTTATTACAGTCTGGTGTTTTACCAAATGCGGAATTCTATAAATGTCAATGATTATCATGTGTAATGATTCTAGAATCTTTATTAGAATATAGAGAATATTTCTAGAATATAAATTTGATTGGTTAAAATTTTGTATATATATTTTATAGCGAAACGAATTTTACATATTTTTTAATCTTTAAAATCTAATATGGGTTATTATAGGCATCTCTGGCTGGAGATATATAACATATATATCTCTGGCCTTTCAACCAATAAAAATGCATTAAAATACGTGATCATCATCTGCCATGTCGATTAGATCGCCGAACAATCATGTTGTCGCGTGGGTGACTTAGTTTATATTTAGTACGTGCGCAGATAAACAAAAGTTTCCCACGTCCATTCTTCGTCCTTCGGCCATACTTATTAATTTTAATTTTTTTTTCAGCCCACTATCGAGAAACTTTTATACTTGCGACAATTCTTTTTAAGGTAGCGAGATTAAAGCTATTCAATAAACAAAACGAAATTTCCATTGGTTTTAAAAATTAATAAACCAATATCTGTTAGTAGCTGGCGATGATTATATCAAGTATAGAACAAGATATAGACCTACAAGAACGAAACATTGATGGTGAGTTGTTACTTCGTACAATTTGTTTTCTACTTGTTTTCTACTTTACAAAGATTTTTTCTAATATTCAATCTGACCATCCATGCACAAAATTATGAAGAACCAGGAAATTCAGCTTGGTCAGGCCTATTCCTCCCTTGAAGCATTTAAATATGTCGCAGATCAATATGCTGGAATGAACGGGTTCAACGTGATTTTTTATAAGGGCAATAATTAAGTTTTCACTTGTGATCGCTATGGTGAATTCAAACCTAAGCCAACATACAAACTACGAAACAATTAATAGTGTGTTATAAATAGCAAAGTTTATACATTATATTTCTATCCTTAAAATTTTANAACAATTCTTTGCAATCCTACCCAAGTATAATTACAATGTTCTCTAGTGTAATGTTTTGCTGCACCCCAATACATTTCTATAAAATTCAGTTCACAGTGGAATTTAGGATAAAAAATACATTTATGACCTCTTTTTTCTATTTCAATTTGTAATCTAGATTTTTGAGAAATAAAATCTGGTTGTAATGATAAAATTCGACGCATGCAACAATCAATTCTTTGAGAATCTATTTTTTTTTCTTTTCCCTTACATAATTTACATTCACCTTTTAATCCTTCTTTCCATAATCCTCTTTCTATTAGAATTTGTTGCATACCTTTAGCTTTATTTGGATATTGTGGATGATCTGATGGAAAAACCATTGATTGTGATATATTGTCTGTTCCAAAAAATGTTGAATGCATTCGTGGCTGTTTTCCTGCAGGATTAACATTCATTTTTGTAGCATTTAAACCATCTTCTGGCATTGCACCATGATTGGTACTATTATCAAATGCCATTACAGCAATTGCATTTGGATAAATAGTTTCAAAAATAGGAATTGCATAATTGATAACTTGATCAATCAAATGTTCTGCTGTCCACCAACCTTCTTCATTTTTTCCAGGTTTTAAAAATTTACGTGCTTCAACTGGTATATTTGGATTTAATAAGGATTGCTCAGGAGTTAATTTTAATCTGCCAATTGTTTCAAGTAAAAAATCACTAACCATAATTGATTTGCCATGACCTTTTTTTCTTAATGGAGGTTCTCCAATTGGTGCCCATACTATCGGACGATCATCATTTGCATAAAATAAACATTCATCATGTGTGATAAATATATGTAATTTTTGATTTGAAGGAATTTCTGGATTAAGTTGTGTCATTTCATTTCCAATAAATGTTGGCATAAATTGTTCCAATTCTTTCATTTCTTTTAAAAATTTTTCACGATATTTCAATACATCATCTCTTTCATGACCGTCAAAATAAATACCCTTTTTTTTAGATTGTGAAACTAATCCAAGTTTTTTAAGCCAAATACGAGCTGTTTTTAATGTAATTGATTTTTTCCCCTCTATTTTTGAAAGAAATTTTAAATTAATAAATTGTTGAAAATTTTTTGGTGTTATTTTTCCACTGTTTTGTCGAATAAAAGTAAGACTGTCATTAATAATATCTTCATCATCAATGAATGATTTTGTTTTTTGATGGCAACCTTGTATTGATATTGGTATTGTTTTATTTTCAAGCCAGTATTTAGTCCATTTTTTGATTGTTCTTGCGCAATATACCCCTTTATCAAAAACTTTTTGTGCAGCATTAAATGCAGCATCATCACGAGACATATATTTTTTTTTCCAATTAATTAAAAATTCATAAATTGAACGATACTTTAAATATTCATATACAGTAAACTTGTTTTTATCTTGAAGAATTAATTCTAAATCTTTTATTTTTTGTGAAAAAATATTTTCAATATCATTATCATTAATATCTGTTTCTTCTTCTTGTGAACTTTCAGAATCTTCTAATTGTAAAATATCTTCAGTATCAATATCCATTATTCCTTCTTGCAAACTTTCAGAATTTTCCACTTGCAATATATCATTTGTTGATTCTGTATTAGTTTCTATTTCATCAATTGAAACTTCTTGTGAATTATTGGTAATATTTGCTGTAAAATATTGGTTAATTGATAATGAACCTTTAGCTGCTTTTGTAAATGTACCAGATGGTCCATATTTTCGATAATACGTTGCAGTAGAATTTCCAACATATGGTGCTTTCTTTTTTTCATCAATCTCTGTTAAATTAAAAACTATATCCCCAAGTTTTAATATTCTTTGGGCATAATAACTTTCATATGAACTATCTGTTGAATAACCATCACTTGATAATGTATATTCATCATCACTTGTTGAATATTGCTCTATAAATTGACCTGTATTTACATTGCGAATTTGATTTTTTGCTCTCTTTTTTGCAGCTAATTTTTTGCACGAAGACATAATGCAACTCAAAATTTTTATAATAATCTATACATGCATTTCTAAGCTAAAATGATTGGGCAACATAAACACTACAAAATGGTAATATTTTTAGAAAGTCACACAAAATTTATTATTTGCAATTTTTATTTTTTATAGTAAAACGTGTAAATTTCAAATCTATGTAACACCGGCAAATCTTAAAATTTTTTGATCAAAACCGATAATTTCTGTAGCTTTTGATATGATTTATCGAAATTAACGGTTAAAATTTTTATTTACTTCTTTTGGCAGGTGTAACATACATTTAAAAATAGCAAAATTTTTGACCGGTTATAGAGGTTCCGCACTGTAGTAGCTGGCGATGATTATATCAAGTATAGAACAACATCCGGAATTATATAGAGGCGTTCTAGGACGCTATATATACGAAACGTCCGGAGAACGCACTAGAACGGTGCGTTCTAGTATGCTATATATATGAAACGTTCGGAGAACGCACTAGAACGGTACGTTCTAGTACGCTATATATACGAAACGTTCGGAGAACGCACTAGAACGGTGCGTTCTAGTATGCTATATATATGAAACGTTCGGAGAACGCACTAGAACGGTACGTTCTAGTACGCTATATATACGAAACGTTCGGAGAACGCACTAGAACGGTGCGTTCTAGTACGCTATATATACGAAGCGTTCGGAGAACGCACTAGAACGGCATATTTAATACGCTATATGAACGTAGGTGGTGTTCGTAGGACGCTATAGATCGGTGTATTTTGGACGCACTAGAACGTTTATATTTAATTCCTGATGAAGATATAGACCTACAAG
This sequence comes from Diversispora epigaea, assembly GCA_003547095.1. Lineage (NCBI taxonomy): Eukaryota > Fungi > Glomeromycota > Glomeromycetes > Diversisporales > Diversisporaceae > Diversispora > Diversispora epigaea. The sequence goes on along the minus strand of PQFF01000092.1, from coordinate 1,144,364 downwards.
AACGAAACATTGATGGTGAGTTGTTACTTCGTACAATTTGTTTTCTACTTGTTTTCTACTTTACAAAGATTTTTTCTAATATTCAATCTGACCATCCATGCACAAAATTATGAAGAACCAGGAAATTCAGCTTGGTCAGGCCTATTCCTCCCTTGAAGCATTTAAATATGTCGCAGATCAATATGCTGGAATGAACGGGTTCAACGTGATTTTTTATAAGGGCAATAATTAAGTTTTCACTTGTGATCGCTATGGTGAATTCAAACCTAAGCCAACATACAAACTACGAAACAATTAATAGTGTGTTATAAATAGCAAAGTTTATACATTATATTTCTATCCTTAAAATTTTAACTTTATACTCCTGATTATACATCATAAATCCTTAAAAATTGATTAACTTTATACACTCCCGATCATATTATAAAGTTCTTTGTATTTGTATTTTAAAGAATGTAAAAATCGTATTTAATCAATAAAGTTTTATTATTACTTGTTATAAAGAATGTAAAAATCATATTTGATCAATAAAACTTTATTATTACATGCTAATATCTAAAAAAAATCATATACAACCAGCCTATTACACAATATTATAAATGACTATTTCTACTTTTCTAAATATTATTACGGGTACGTTTTTGTAATGACCTTTGACTAGTATTTTCGCTTTGGATCCTGGTAGGACTTTCTTCAGGATT
>PQFF01000092.1:1131542-1143217 GCA_003547095.1 Diversispora epigaea | reverse complement strand
GGGATCTGTTGTAATCTTGCTTGCAATTTCTCCACATAGTCGGTTGATTCGCGTATATCGAATTCGAGAGGCACCTTCACTTGATGATTCATTTGATGTTGGAATTATTGTAATTTGTGATCTTGGGCTGTAAAAATTGACATAATCCTTAGCAAGCTCCAGATCGGGAGGATCTTTTTGCCAGCGTTTTGGAAAATGAATAGGATCGAGTTGATCAAGAGAAAGACGAACTGCAACAGCAAGAGAATGACGACAAACTATTCCAGCAAATTCGAGATTACGGCAGCAACAACTAAGTATATGATCATTATAATACACCCAACGAATAACGCCTGGTCGCTCATAACGTGATAATTTGAACCGACGCATTTCTTCATCATTTGTCGTTTCTTCACATGCATACGCATCTTTAGCACTCCATTCAGCCGAAAATTTCTTCCAAGCATATTGGGTCAGACAACCAGCAGCTTGATTTTCAATAGGATTTTGAAAAGTCTGACAGATCGGATAAACAAGTTCTTTATATGTAGCAACGTGTTCAGCTTCTTCTCGAAGATCAAGTGCCCGTTCAAAAGCTGCTAAAAACTCTGTAAGCGTGGTTTTGCTATCAACAAAATTCTTTAACAACCTATTCATAGATTCGCCCCTTTGTGTTGATGACATGTCAGCAAAAAAAAAATCTTTCAGATATGCTGGAGCCCATCGTTCGCGCCATTGATTAAGGACGTTAAGATACGATCTCGCTTCCGTATAGTTGACATTTTCCATAATACAATTCCATTGTTCTTCAAACTCATCTTTATCTATATAATGATTAAGGCACTTGATGAGATCTGAATGAAACGCGGTATAATTTAATCCAAGTTTAGAAGTCATATTAGACTTGATATTCTTAAGCATGTGCCATATACAAAGACCATGCTTAGTGCCATGTTTATCTGTCATTACAGAACGAATGGCATCACTCATCGCANGATCACAAGTGAAAACTTGAGTGTAGCGCATACCGTCACTACGGTTATTGCCCTTATAAAAAATCACATTGAACCCGTTCATTCCAGCATATTGGTCCGCGACATATTTAAATGCTTCAAGGGAGGAATAGGCCTGACCATGCTGAAAAAAAGAATTTTCTGGTTCTTCATTGTTGGAAATTTTTTCATTTCCTGGTTCTTCATAATTTTGTGCATGGATGGTCAGATTGAATATTAGAAAAAATCTTTATAAAGTAGAAAACAAGTAGAAAACAAATTGTACGAAGTAACAACTCACCATCAATGTTTCGTTCTTGTAGGTCTATATCTTGTTCTATACTTGATATAATCATCGCCAGCTACTACAGTGCGGAACCTCTATAACCGGTCAAAAATTTTGCTATTTTTAAATGTATGTTACACCTGCCAAAAGAAGTAAATAAAAATTTTAACCGTTAATTTCGATAAATCATATCAAAAGCTACAGAAATTATCGGTTTTGATCAAAAAATTTTAAGATTTGCCGGTGTTACATAGATTTGAAATTTACACGTTTTACTATAAAAAATAAAAATTGCAAATAATAAATTTTGTGTGACTTTCTAAAAATATTACCATTTTGTAGTGTTTATGTTGCCCAATCATTTTAGCTTAGAAATGCATGTATAGATTATTATAAAAATTTTGAGTTGCATTATGTCTTCGNATTTCCTGGTTCTTCATAATTTTGTGCATGGATGGTCAGATTGAATATTAGAAAAAATCTTTGTAAAGTAGAAAACAAGTAGAAAACAAATTGTACGAAGTAACAACTCACCATCAATGTTTCGTTCTTGTAGGTCTATATCTTGTTCTATACTTGATATAATCATCGCCAGCTACTAACAGATATTGGTTTATTAATTTTTAAAACCAATGGAAATTTCGTTTTGTTTATTGAATAGCTTTAATCTCGCTACCTTCAAAAGAATTGTCGCAAGTATAAAAGTTTCTCGATAGTGGGCTGAAAAAAAAATTAAAATTAATAAGTATGGCCGAAGGACGAAGAATGGACGTGGGAAACTTTTGTTTATCTGCGCACGTACTAAATATAAACTAAGTCACCCACGCGACAACGTGATTGTTCGGCGATCTAATCGACATGGCAGATGATGATCACGTATTTTAATGCATTTTTATTGGTTGAAAGGCCAGAGATATATATGTTATATAGAAAATTGCTAAATGTCACCGTAGGTGATTGTCACCACTGGGCAAAATTAAATTTACATGGGCAAAGTTAGGGTTAGGGCCGATCAAGGAATTATGAAATTTTGCCTAGAGGTGACAATCACCTGCGGTGATATTTAGCAATACCCTGTTATATATCTCCGGCCAGAGATGCCTATAATAACCCAATCTAATATTTAAAAAAAATAATATTTTAAATACTTCATACTTGTAGCATATTTTTATTTTTCTTAATTTATTAATAAAAACAAAACCTAAAAATATTTTGTTCTATTAAATTTATTTATAATTTTAATAAAATATTTCTAAAGTTTATTTTATATATAAAAGAGAATCTTTATTTTAAATACTCAAAAAAAAATAATATTTTCAATTCTTGTAATAATTCTTTAATTTTTATTAATAAAACCCAAATTTAAAAAAAAAATTTACATTTCTTCATGAAGATTATTTCCTGCTAACAAATCTCTAACTTCTTGAAGAATAACTATTAATTCATCACGGGTTTTATTTGTAAAGCCTTTAAAACGTAATTGATCAGAATTGTTAAGTGATGGAATTAAAGAACTAATAATAGAAATAATTTGAGATCTTGTTAAAGCAGTTTCAGATCGTAAAACATTTGCTTCTTCTTGTGTTATTGGAATCGGTTGCCAAGTTTTTGGTGTTCTTTTTTCAATTAATGTTACTTTAATAAATTCAATTCTTTTTTCTCGTGCAATTTCACTAAACCGTTTCATTTCTTCACTTAAAATATATTCTCCGTTCATGCTTTGAAATATGTTATCAACATTATTAGGACTCAAAAATTTTGCTTTTCTAATCTGAACTCTAAAACGAAATGATTCTGTAGTAAAATTAGGACATGAACGAGGTCCATAACTTTCATTATTTGAATATCCAATTGTTTCAAAAAATGTTGCACGTAACTTAAAAAAAAAATAAATAAATAAAATAATTATATATGAAAAAATATAAATATAAATATAAATGATTGAAAAATTACCTTCATAAATTTAGTACAACTACGTGCTGCAATTTCCCAGTGCCGTTGTGTAGGAATTGGAGGAATTAATGATTTGATTGTTTTGTTAATTTCTTTAAGTATTGCATCCAAACCCTGATGTTGATTTGTAAATCCAGACCGAGAGATTACTGATTTTTGTTCAATTACTGTATAAACTTCAGGATGTAACCGTAACATTTGTTCTTCATCGGTAATTTCTATTAATCTATAAATAGGATGCCGTCGGGCAGACCAAATAGGTGCAAATGTTCTTCTAGCTGCCATTTTTAAGAGAAATCTATTTGTACGAACACCTGTACGAAAATTAATGATTGCTTGAAGATAATAAAAAATCTAAAGTAAAAAATTTAAAATAATTAATAGTAAAATAAAAAATATATAAATAAATATTAATAATAAAAAAAATATTACTTGTTCATATTTTAATTGATATGTAGCATCCGTTTGATTTTGAGCCCATATTAAATAATCTTCAACAGACAGATTTTCTGTAGAAATAATATATGGCCACATTAATTCACAAGCCATTGCATGTCGATATATGTTACAGATTGAATCCCATGATTTATAATAGTCAGCACACTTTTTAAAAAAACCCTTTTGATTTTCGGTTCGATATCCTTGACATTGTGCAAATATTTTTATATCAATATCCCTAAAAAATATAATAATAATTAAATATAAAAAATAAATTAATAAATAATAATAATAATATACTTACCAATTCAATTTAACAAAAGATTTCAACATATTCATCTCCTCATGAAGTGGTCCCAGAATTAATATTAACTAAGGGTGGAAGGCTCAATTGATATGAAGGCTGGCTCAATAATTGCGCCTTTGGCTAATTAATTTTGCGCCAGCTAAATTCTGGCTAAATTCTGGCTCAAAGGCTAATTAAATTGCGCCGGCTAAATTCTGGCTCAAAGGCTAATTAATTTTTTTCTGGCTAAATTCAGGCGCAATTTCTGATTGGCTGGCGCAATTTTGGTCACGTGACAAAAGGTTGATCAGATAAAATTATTAATTAATTTTACTGATATTAATATTTTAATATATTGTTTTAAAATAGCTATAATTTGGTCAATTTTAATGTTACAGAAATGAAATATATATCATCTTGTAGCTAAGAANGATTTATAATAGTCAGCACACTTTTTAAAAAAACCCTTTTGATTTTCGGTTCGATATCCTTGACATTGTGCAAATATTTTTATATCAATATCCCTAAAAAATATAATAATAATTAAATATAAAAAATAAATTAATAAATAATAATAATAATATACTTACCAATTCAATTTAACAAAAGATTTCAACATATTCATCTCCTCATGAAGTGGTCCCAGAATTAATATTAACTAAGGGTGGAAGGCTCAATTGATATGAAGGCTGGCTCAATAATTGCGCCTTTGGCTAATTAATTTTGCGCCAGCTAAATTCTGGCTAAATTCTGGCTCAAAGGCTAATTAAATTGCGCCGGCTAAATTCTGGCTCAAAGGCTAATTAATTTTTTTCTGGCTAAATTCAGGCGCAATTTCTGATTGGCTGGCGCAATTTTGGTCACGTGACAAAAGGTTGATCAGATAAAATTATTAATTAATTTTACTGATATTAATATTTTAATATATTGTTTTAAAATAGCTATAATTTGATCAATTTTAATGTTACAGAAATGAAATATATATCATCTTGTAACTAAGAACCAGATCTTTCGATCTGTCATAGAAATATCATAGTAGAAAATCGCTCCTAGTTACGTAAAATTGATTTTAAAATAAAGCTAAAATTAATTATTTTTAAAAATTTAAAAATAATTATTTAATAAATTTTATAATTGCGCCAGCCAATCAGAATTGCGCTATTATTTAGCCTTTGCGCCAGAATTTAGCCATTGCGCCTGATTGCGCCGTGGCTAAATTCCAGGCTCAATTGGCTAAATTAAATCTGGCTAAATTCCTGGCTCAATTCGTATTGCGCCTACCATCCCTAATATTAACCATGGAAACTCTCTTTTTATTTTTTGTGCACGATGATAAGGTATTCCATCACATGTAACTATTACCCATTTACGAATATTGTCTTTTATACCAGTTATTTCTTCTATATATTTAAAAACCATGCGAATATTGGAAATTGAATTTGGATTAACACCTAAAGGATCAGGAACAAACAATTGCGGTATTTGAATTTTATTTTGTAAAATTGATTCTTGATTAATATTAGTATAAGTATATGATGTATTTGTTGATTTGATTTGTTTATTAAAACTATGATGTCGCAAAATCAATGGTTTTTCAATTTTATCTATAGTATTTATAATATCTAATAAAATGTGAGATGAATTATGATGTTGCTGATTAATTTCAGATATAGTTGGCAATTTGGCATTACATTTTGGACACACCCGTTTTTTGTTGTCAATGTTTGAAGTCTGACATAAAAAACATTTTTTTATAAATCCTGTTTGGCCTTGTTGTTGAAGTACTACATTATCTATACTATTTGTTGCCTGTTTCTTTTCTAAACAGAGTTCTTTTAAAATAGTAGAAAGATATTTAACCAATTCTTTATGAATTTCATTTTTCATATCAAATGTTAAATCATATAATTCTTCATATTGAAGTGTCGTAAGCTCAGAATATAACCATGGATCTATGGTAGCTTGAATATTATTATTAAACCCATAATTAAATGCAATAAAACTAGTGACAGTATGAAACACTACTGTATTGTATCCCCGATCCAAATAATTTTTTTGACCTTTTTGTTCGTTATCAAATGCTAGAAATAATAAACCTGAAGTTTTGATTGTTCAATTGTTAAACTTTCAAGCCAATTAATAAATTTGGTATAACTTCCTGCTCCAATAATATGATTGTCAATATCAACAATAGTTTTTGATCTAGATATTGAATATTTAATCGCGGAAGCAGCTAAATTAATAGCTGAAACATATTTTGAACAGCGAGATCCATATATTGCTTCAACTGCTACAGCTTGCTTAAAAAGTTTTTCCTCTGTCAATATTTCTTCGTTATTTGTATTGTGAGTTAATGTTTCAATAAATTGAATAATAGTAGGATTTTGTTGAGATAACCAATTAGAAACGGAATAGGTAAGAAGATTATCTAACGAAAATCGTGATTGATCTAATATTAAATTTTTGATATCAGCAAATATATTATTTCTTTCTTTTTCAGCGATTTTTTTAATCATAGCGACACGTTTTTCTTGTGTTGAAAATCGATTTTCCCATTGCTTTTTTAAATCCTGATTTTCTTTTTCTAATCTTTGAATTTTTTTTTCTTGTACTTGTAATTTATTCCAACTATCTATTACAAAATTATAGGCTTGATCAAGATCTTCAACTAACTGGTTAATTTTAGTTTCTTGTGATGAATGTATTGTTTGCAATGTTGATAAAGCTTCTTGAAGTTCTTCAATTCGTGGATCAGATATCGAAACTATATTTGTTGTTGCTTGATCGGGATTATTATTGTAATTAGATTCATTTAATGATGTTGATTGGTTTAATTTTTTTATAAAAATATTGTCTTTTACAATTACTTGATTATAATGTTTTTCACAAATAGAAAATTCGTTTAATTGATTTTGAAGATAATTAAGTTCGGGAAAATAACAAATAAAAGATTGCAATTTTGCAATAACCACTTTTCCTGTTGCATGTCTTGCTTGTTGATTTTGTTTAGTATCACATATAGACAGTCCTATGTGATTATACTTCTCAACAAGATTTTCGAATAAACATGGAAGATATTGAGCAAATTGATTATTTTTAGTCACTAAAAAAAAATAATTTATAAAAATTAATAACTTTATTTTTTTTAATTATATTAAATTATTTTAGTACATATATTTCGAACAAAAGTAAATTCATGTGGATTCTTCGTGGATTCTTTAACTACATACTTATATACGTCTCATGCAATTATCAAATTTTTGAAAAAAATATTTAGAAATTCAAAAAAGTACAAATTCTTTTTTAACCAATTAAATAAATTTAGAATTTTCGAAACACATCTGTTACACAAAATTAAATTTGGTAAAATCCCAGACTGTATTAAATAAATAAAAGAATCTTTTACATATTTTTTTTTGATCTAAAAGTATTATATGTTTACTTTATTGTTTAATAAAAATTAATAAATTTCGTTTATATTTTCATGTTATACTGATTGCGATTTGCGCAACTGAACTCGCGAAACTATCTTGTCTTCTGTANTTGAAGATAATTAAGTTCGGGAAAATAACAAATAAAAGATTGCAATTTTGCAATAACCACTTTTCCTGTTGCATGTCTTGCTTGTTGATTTTGTTTAGTATCACATATAGACAGTCCTATGTGATTATACTTCTCAACAAGATTTTCGAATAAACATGGAAGATATTGAGCAAATTGATTATTTTTAGTCACTAAAAAAAAATAATTTATAAAAATTAATAACTTTATTTTTTTTAATTATATTAAATTATTTTAGTACATATATTTCGAACAAAAGTAAATTCATGTGGATTCTTCGTGGATTCTTTAACTACATACTTATATACGTCTCATGCAATTATCAAATTTTTGAAAAAAATATTTAGAAATTCAAAAAAGTACAAATTCTTTTTTAACCAATTAAATAAATTTAGAATTTTCGAAACACATCTGTTACACAAAATTAAATTTGGTAAAATCCCAGACTGTATTAAATAAATAAAAGAATCTTTTACATATTTTTTTTTGATCTAAAAGTATTATATGTTTACTTTATTGTTTAATAAAAATTAATAAATTTCGTTTATATTTTCATGTTATACTGATTGCGATTTGCGCAACTGAACTCGCGAAACTATCTTGTCTTCTGTAGAATTAAAAAAATCTTGTTCTATATTATTCTTTATAAGGATTTAATAAAAATTATCAGTCAAAAATGGGAGAAATCTTGTAAATTACTTATAAAATTTTTTTGAAAGTCCATTTTTGTGATGAGATATCACTAAATTCATGCAACTTTATGAAAATATTATATAATTTATTATAGCAGTAAAACCTCAGTTTTCATATTCATTAAAAATTTCTTCTTGATAAATTTAAAGAAAAAAAGTTTATTCAGTGGAAACTGTAGATTTCTGTTTAGTGCCGATCTTCATTGATTGGTATATGGATCACGAATTAATAATAAATTCGTCTATATTTTTGTATTATTCAAATTCTGATTTGCGTAAATATCAGTTAACATGTACTGCGTCATAAGTCACATAATAATAACGTTGGCGTAACTAATGTTCACGTGATCGGGCAAGGTTACTCAATACTTTTAATTTGTTTATCACCCAATGAAATGTGTAGTATCTGGAAGGTGACGATCATTTTCCATAATTTCCTTTACTCTATCTTCACATCCTTTAGCATAATGATACTAGCACAAGATTTTTTCTTGATTCGCTTTTACGGCTTTTAATCTAGCCTTCATTGCTTTTTGGTATAATTGAGCTAAACTGTATGAAATCGAACCCTCAATTCCCTCATCGTCATTGGTTTCAGTAGGCTCCCTTTTTATAGGTATAGCTCTTGCAATAATTTATCTGCCCACGAGTAATTTTGGGGGTATCTTTTGATGTTCGAATTTGTACATTGTCAGTTCTTATAAGAAATACATATACTTAAAAAATACTTAAAATATAATTAAAATATTATTAAAATATTATTAAAATAAATTAAAATATACTTAAAATATACTTAATTGTATTCATAAAAAACTACTTAAAATATTATTGTTTTGTATTTAAAATACATTAAAATATACTCAAAAAATACTTAATTTAGGTAATGAGTAAGTATATTTTAGGTATATACTTAAAATATACTTAATTTTAAATATGTTTTAATAATATTTTAAGTATATTTTAAATATATACCTAAAACATACTTATTCATTACCTAAATTAAGTATTTTTTGAGTATATTTTAATGTATTTTAAATACAAAACAATAATATTTTAAGTAGTTTTTTATGAATACAATTAAGTATATTTTAAGTATATACCTAAAATATACTTACTCATTACCTAAATTAAGTATTTTTTAAGTATTTTTTAAATATATTTTAAATATATTTTCAGTATAAAATAATAATATTTTAAGTAATTTCTTATATACTTAAAAAATATTTAAAAAATACTTGATGAAGTATATTTTAAATATATTTTAAGTATAAAATAATAATATTTTAAGTAATTTCTTATATACTTAAAAAATATTTAAAAAATACTTAATGAAGTATATTTTAAATATATTTTAAGTATATTTTAAATATTATAGTTTTTATAGGGAGTATCTTTTTCTTTGTCCGTAATAATTTGGCTCATGGATTGTTCGCAATCAGGCTTGTTGCCTGCTCTTGTGTAGAGATAGAATTATTTGCAATCGGACTTGTCCCACGATCCTCCACATAACTTGTTTTGTTCTTTCAACCGAAACGGAAGAAGAATCTTTTTTAGCGATTAATCCCAATTCTTGAATAAATTTCACATCGTTTTCATTGTCATCTACGGTCACGTTAGATTGCTGTAATGCTTTTTCTTTAACGTAACTTCTGGGTGCTACAAAATATTTGTTAGAAGCAAGTGCGGTTTCTTCTCTAACAACCTCAATAGCGGTTTTGCAAGTAGGACATGTAGGATATTTTGTCGCACTCCGAATAATATATATTTCAAGGCATATTCAATAGAACAAGTGCCCACAGTATAATGCTGTGAAAGCTTTGATTCAGAATTTAAATATAGCTTTATTACAGAGCTTACACAGATGAAGTTTTGGTATGTGATACTGGGGTACATATAAAATTATAAAATTCAACCGAGCACATGCCAAGAATTGTAAAGTTAGGTCACGCTATGTTCTATAGAAGAGACTAATAATCAAACCCAGTGATGTGTATCTTCTCATTTTACCATGTCGAAAGTATTTACACATAAATATTTTGATAAAAAGGTATCTGAATAGGATATCTTGGATTTCTTAGATGAATGTGAAGAAGAACAGTTCGATTTGAAATATTAAAAGTCTCGAGAAAATTGCTAATTTTGAAAAAGATTTCAGGTGCGATAAGGCACAAATGTTACTCGATAGGTATAAGAAGGCGAGTATAGAAACTTTTGTTATTAGAGATAAAGAACGACTTTTATTGATGACAGGATAATTAAAACATTTTTATATGATAATAATAAATTGAATTGAATTAAATCGAAAGTTGGACTTGTTTATACTTTACAAAAGATATTAAATCATCATCGATGATGAAACAATAATGAACCAATATCCTTTGTAATCTATGATTAAATAATACAAAATACTATTGTTTAAAACAATGATCAGTAAAATAATTAATAAAATAATTATGTATTTCGAGATATTTAAGGATTACCACGTTTTATTAAGATGCATTTTGAATATTTTTAATTAGAATATTCTCTAAATTATTTAAATTATTATTATTTACGTAATTTATACTTTCTTTATTGTTTTTTTCCTTCTTATAAATATTATTAATATGTAATATTAATATTTAATGCCAGGCAATAGGCAATTATTAAATTAATAAATTAATAATTTAATAATTAAATAAATTAAAAGATTTATTATTTTATATTATTTATAATTTTGTACTTTTAAATTACTGTTTTAAGCTGTCTGAAACTTCAAATAGAAGACAATTTAACATTAAATAATAATAATAATAGTTTAATGTCTCCTTTCATTCCCCTAATTTCTCGTCATTTTTTAAGCAAAACCGTTTCTAAATCCCGCTTGCTCTTCCATTCGGACTTAAGATCTAAAAGTTTTATATATAATTATCTGAAATGGAATATTTAAACTTTAATTTAAATGATTATAATCCATTATCTTCATGGCAAGTTTACCGTGAAGAAAATAGTTATAAACATGAACATATTGTTTCATCGATTTGCGAACCATCGTTTTTAACATTTTAAGGGTAGAGTGCAATCACGTGATTATTAATTAAATGTGATTGTCGAAAATTTCTTCCAAATTTCTGTACAAAGATACTTTTTCCAAAAAACCACAAGACTAGTTTGAGATTTTTATAATGTATTTTTCTAAGTTTCTAGTATTAAATACTAGTAAAAAAAGTTAACATTTGATTATTATTTTATATATATATATTTAAAAAACTATTAGAGTTACCTTCGCATGAGTCCAATTCTTTCGCATGAAGCAAACTATAATAAGTAAAATTATTAAAAAGTATAAAAATTGTTTGTAAAAAAAATTTCAATACAAATTATTATGTAATGTCTAATACAATTATAAAAATAAAATTAATTATTATAGATAATGGCTCCTAATTGGTGTAATGAACTTGTGTTGCAAGATTCCATTAACAGAAAAGCCCATAAACGGTCAAATGGTA
>PQFF01000092.1:1107200-1123969 GCA_003547095.1 Diversispora epigaea | reverse complement strand
TTGTTAAAAATTAAATAAATAATTAAATAAATAATTAAATAAATAATTAAATAATTAATTAAATAAATAATGACCTTGTGATTTAACTTTTATTTTTTTTTATTTTTTTTTTTGCGTGAGAAAAAAAAATTTATTTCTCTTCTTTTCCTACATATAAAAATCTTATGATTTATCTTTATCTTTATTCCTAGTGGATTCTTTCTTACGTAAAAAAAAATGCTTCATCTTTATTTGTATGGGAAAAATAATTTCGTGATTTTTTATCTTTATTTCTAGCGGGTTCTTTCTTTTTCTCTTTTTTTCTTACATAAAAATCTTATGATTTATCTTTATTCTTACAAAGAATCTTCACTTTTGATTAATTGATTACTTAATTACTTAATAAATAATTAATGATAACGAATTTTTTATGTAAAAAAAAATTTTCTTATAGTATGCAATTTTTTTTTATAAATAGAAAATAAAGAAAAAAGGATCTTATACGAAAATTAAAAATTTCTTTTGCAATTTTTTATGAATAAAATTTTTTGCCTTGTGACTAAGTATGATGATAATTTGTTTAATGTGTGTTTATATGGTATTTTTTTTTTTTAAATATATATATATATAATAATTGAATAACCAATGAACAGCCAACTCCAACTTTAAAATAAAAATAATAGAATAATTTTTTCCCTTTATAATTTTATTCAAAATCAAAATGAAAATTTTTTAAACTATTTTTTTGGATGATTTTTTGTAAAGATACTATGCTCTTTCTTCGTTGCTCTTTTCCGATACCAAGAAGTTTTTTCACAGATTTCGAAAATTTTTTCATAGGTGAATAATTATTTAAGAAAATTGAATTTCTTTTTGATGATCGAATTCTGGGTATAGGTATTTCCTCATTTGTTTTAAGAATTTGTTCGTTTAATTCTTTTGGTTCTTCAGAAATAATGTTCATTGTAGATTCTATTAGAGTACAATTTATTATGGGTTCTTCAGGAGGGACAATATTATTAATATCAACATCTTCTGAATATTCTTCGGAAACTGTTGGTTTTATGTCGGAATTTATTTCTGATTTTTGTGTTACATCCCTTGAAACACTAATTGAACTGTTGTCATCTACTTTTGAAACATCGACATTACCATTTAAATTTACAATGATAGGATTTGATTCCGGTTTTGTGTAAGATATTATATCTCTCTCCTCACTGTAAAAAGAATTTCTTTGTTGCATAACGGCTATTTCTCTCCGATGTCTTTTTGATGCAATGGCGGCCTTTAATATCAAATTAGAGTCGGCATCTTCATTATTTTGATTGTATACTGGTTTACCTTTGTGCAGTAAGATTATATGTGGACGTTGAACTTGTGCTCTTACTGCTCGTCGTATTTCATATTCTTCTTTGGTGAGTCCAATACCAGAATCATTAGAAGAAATTGAATCATTAGAAATTCGTCGAGTATGATTCCCTAATTTTTTCTTGAGATCTATTGCTACGGATTTTTTATTAACGACAGTATGAACAATTCCTGGGTAACTATATCTAACAGGACTGGAAATGGAACAAAGGCTATTACGGTCTTGCATTGTTTGTTTTTATTGTTGTTATATTGTTGGTGTTGTTTATGTTTAATTGTTTTTGAAGGAAACTACCTTTATTTTATTTTATTTTATTAAATTTTTTAAATAAATGAATATATTAAATGAATTTCAAAATTTTAAATTTTTGTGAATGTCAAATTGGGAGTTAGGGTCCCTTTATATAATTTTCCTTTGCAACTCAGGTTTTTATGTTAAACAATTCAGCCATGCGGAAATGTGACAAGGATTTAATGGAATGGTTTCATTTTTGGTTAGTCATTGTGAATTGATTAATTAAATACCATACCATTGTATCTCAATACTCCAAAAATGGTTCATAATAAGTATGCGTTAAATGATGATATGATTCCTTAGTGGATAGTATTGCAAACAAAAGTGAATAAAACTTCATTGTAAATAAAACTCGATTTAAAATTTGTTTATTTGTCCATTATGTTTTTTACCATTGTAGAAACTATTTTTTTTTTTATTTACATTGAAATTTTCGTATTATAGAAGTACGAAATTTTAACAATATAATTTTGTAAGATTTTGAATAAATAAATTATTATTTTTAGTTAATTATCAAACAATCCTTTCGTCTTGTGGAAAATTAAAATTGTGAAAACATTTTCAATCAAGAATTTTTTCTGAAATATTTTCTTTTTGGTTAAATTAATTGAAAAATTTTGTCATCTTTCTATATGGAGTTTCTTAAAAAAATAAATAAACCAATCGGGATTATTTAGATGTTAGTGTGACGTAATCGGAAATGTAATTCCAAAGAAGAAAGCTAGATTCTAGAAAATTTAGAGATTGATAGAATATTCTAATATTTCAAATAATTCATTCAATTTAGACTAATTTCAAATAATTGTAAAAAAAAATAGATTAAGGAATGTATTAAAAATATTAAAAATGAAAGCTTAACTCATGCACATCCTAAGACAGCAAGATTCAATCGTATCATTTACTCTCAAAATCATACTATTCTGCAACTTAATCAGATTGACAATATAAAGTTTATAATAAATGAATCAATATTTTTGGTAGTAGATGAGAGAAGGTCTTTGCTTTTCAATCAATCAATAAGTATGTTTTTTATTTTATTTTCAGAAACACGTGATATAAGAACAAAGAAATAATTCTATAAACGATAAATTTACCCCTTGAGTTTCAGAATCCAACCGTATTTAATAACATTAATCATTTCATTTTTTTTGAAAAGTTAACAACGTATAATAAATATTAACTTTGTCTTTACTCTCTCTAGGTTTATAAAATATATAAAATAAAATATTCGCGTTGTGTTCTTAACATACGAGCGAGTAACGGTTACCGCCTAACTTTAAGATTGAATCATTTATTATTATATGTTTTCAATTGTTTCAGAACCATGTTTATAAATATATTTTTGCAAAGTTTTAATTATATTGTTGGAGAAATATGCACTTTAGATTTAATGCACGTTTTATCGATGATATTATTTTCTTTTTTTAGTCAAAAAATCTGTTAGATTTTATTATTAGATTTTAACCGCAGAGCAAATAGCATATGCAGTAATACTAGCAATACTTGACACACGTTTAGCATTATAATTAATAAAAGGTGATTGGAAACATTATTCCTTCATAAACTAGATAAGGATATTATTAAAACTGATTCTTTTTTTTTAAAGTTCTTATGCAAGAAACAGTTATTTGTATATTTAAAGAATATAATGTGCTATAAATAAAACGTCGCACGTGAGACCTTTTCTAATATAACATATGAAGTTATTATATTCGTTTAATTGTGACGTTTTACAGTATAGTGATTATTATAGAGAAATAATTTATTATACGAAAAAAGAACATTCAATTATGCAATTATGTCAAATGGTCATTTTGTATTCATACAAATTTCTTTGGTTGACTAATCTTACAAAGAGAATTTCTTTGGATAATAGATGATTGTTCCTAAAAATATCTTTACAACAATTTTACAATTTTAAATTTTCAAATATCAAAGGCCGAGATAAATTATAATCTATCTATTATTGAAAAAGTAATTATTCATTTTGTATTGTATTGGTGGCGTTGTTTTTATCACAAGTGGCTAATCATTTACTTCATAGTACATATTTATTTGATTGGTGGCTAATTATTTACATCATAATGCATATTTATTTGATTTAAAAGGCTTGGAATTGTTTATCTTCCTCAGCAGTATATCACAATCGGTGGCTTGCAACCTTGCTTTTTGAAACCTTTTACTATTCTAGCCTGAATCTGGCTTAGCTTTTTTAAAAAAAAGCTCAGCGCCAGGACTTATTAAAGAACCAGAATTCCTCTCTTTAATTTTTCAATAAAAAAATTATTGTTTTTTTTTTCAACAAAAAAATTTTCTCGAATATCGAGAAATGAACTTTGGTAGGAAAAAATTTTTTCTTTTATCTATTTTTTGGAGTTCTACAATATCATTCATTGTATCTAAGATTCGAGAAAGTTCACAAGGTGTAGTAAGAATTTTGTAACTGAGAGTTTTACATTTAACCAATTTCACCTTTACACACTTTGTTCAGAAACTTAACAAAGTCTATTTCTGATATTCATGAATTTTATGGATTGTCAAAAAGAAAGACAATAAAACGACGGGTTTGGTTCTCGAAAAACGGGTTTGGTTGCTACAAACCTTAGAACAAAGGGAATTTTAATTTAAGTTCCACAAAGTTTATTGTTTCATACTAAAAATCGACCATCATTTCTTTTTGCAGTAAAATTTATATTAATGATTCTCATTTTGGAAAAGAAATCAAAAGGGGTATTTAAACTATTTTTCGTCACGCAATTATATTATAATAAAGTTGATAGTGTGTGATTGTCTTGATATTTTGAAATTTCCTTTTCCATCAAATTTTAATATAATAAAACAATCCCAATTTATGTGATTGGTGTTTCACAATGATTTCAATTCTCTTAAACAATATACTAATTATCAAACAATCACAGATACTATAAATAAGACAAAGAATATAATAGTTCATTGAAAATTGAGTTGAAATCGAGAAGATAATTTGCAAACAAATGTACAACATTAATATCCCGATTTAGAATTTTAGAGTAATAAAATTATAATAAATACACACCAAAAAGCGGAGATTGAATTCATCATCAAAACTGATCACTCGTGCAAGATACTCAAAAAAATTTTTTCCCAACAAAAGTTGATCTTTTGTCTTATTCCCCTATATACAAGTATACTCTTCTGATAATAAAACAGTAAAAAAAATGCCAACCAAAACTTCTTCCCTTAGTATAAAAGCTCTTCCTCTTGAAGTTGTGCCTAATAACTATCAAATTTTATCACCATCAGCGTTTCTTCCAACTACGGCTCTCTTTACTCTTCAAATAACCACGATAAATGACCCAAGTTTAAAACGTACATATAAAATTAACGTCAAGCAATCAAACCATCTTATGCAGAAATCTAGTCTTTTTTATAGTCTCTCTACTCGGTATACTAGACTAGCCTTGAATTTTGAAGAATCGCTAGAACAATCATTGATTGAAGAAGCTGGAGGCTTGCCCATGATTTTTATTGAGGCTCCCGTAAACGGCCTTGGAGGTATAGTGAATGGTTGATTACTTGTACAAATATCATTTGTTATTTTATTAATTGAATTTTTTTTTTTACTCTAGGTATGACAATTGTTGATGCATTTTTGAATTGGTTATATACCACAGATGATGCATTAACTTCCTCGTTGGCGTCAAAGATACAATCTCATCAAGATTTCTTTTCATTACTTAACTTATCCACATTATTGGATCTTTTCGAACCATATAGAACTGCTGTGGATGAAATTTTAGTATACTACTACTTTGGTTTATCAACAGAAGAAAGGAGGAATGGAATTTTGAATAATGATCAATTTGTTGAAGGGTTGGTTCCTGGGAAATTTGTAAGGAGATTAGTGGAATCTGTAAATGAAAGTGAAGCAAAAGAAATTCTTGCATCTTTCTTTAGAGGTAAACCGTTAGATGAAATCAATAGGCAACATGAAATAAAAAACGACGAAGAATGGGAAGAATTGTTATATAATGACACCAATTCTTTGGATTATGAATATGAATCAAATATTTTGGACTGGATATCTCGGCACGAGGCATGTTCTACTCCGAGCACACCTCTAACTGAACCTTTAGATTATGCCGAACCACCGACACCTATGGGTTCAGCTTACTTTTACATAAATTCCCCACCATTATCCAAATCAAAAATTCATGTCTTATCTAGATCACTTCCTCAAACGCCGAAAAGTGTCGGATTAAAACAATTTTCATATTTTAGAGTACCACCAAATACGCCAAAGACGCCTAATACATTAAACACACCAAGCACACCAAATACACCAAAAGTTCCTCAGGCTCCTCCAAACACGCCAAACACACCAAAAGTTCCTCAGGCTCCTCCAAACACGCCAATACTTTTAACCTCAAATAGTTCTAATATATTACCCCGATCACCACCACCCACTACTATAGTAAATGATTTTGAACTTTCATCAGTGAATTATTTTTCTAAACGTCGTGAATTATTTAATAATGTACTAAATAAAATACGCAAAATAACTATAATAGATAATTAGTAATGTCCCAAAAGAGTATGAATATATAAACTGTATAAAGTAATTACGTAATTTGTAGGTGATCTTTCTAAAGTTTATTTAAAAGAATAAAATTTTTTAATAGTAATGTCATTTTTACGTTTAAAGCTTACATAATATGTCATAGATATGATATCATAATTAAATGAAGTAAAATTTAAGTATAAATTCTGATATGGTTATGATGCGAGTCGTTTTATTAAATTTAGAACTTCAACAAACAAAACCAAGATATAATGGATTCGAATATCGAAGAAAAATATTTTGCCGCAGGTAAAATTTTAAATATAAATTCCTATATGGTCATGATGATGCTTCTATAACTGAATCGTTTTATTAAATTTATTACTTCAACAAACAAAACCAAGACACAACGGAACCGAGTATCGAAGAAGATAGGGACACAGGTAAATTTTTAAATATAAATTCTGATATGGTCATGATGCTTCTATAACTAAGTCGTTTTATTAAATTTATTACTTAAAGTCGAAAAACAAAAACAAAGTATCGAAAAAAATTTAGCCGAAGGTAAAATTTTAAATCTAAATTCTGATATGGTCATGATGCTTCTATAATTGAGTCGTTTTATTAAATTTATTACTTAAAGTCAGCAAACAAAAAAAAAGTATCGAAAAAAATTTATAAATTCTGATATGGTCATGATGCTTCTATAACTGAATTGTTTTATTAAATTTATTACTTCAAGTCAACAAACAAAACCAAGACACAACGAATCCGAATATCGAAAAAGATAGGGACACAGGTAAATTTTTAAATATAAATTCTGATATGGTTATGATGCTTCTATAACTGAGTCGTTTTATTAAATTTATTACTTAAAGTCGAAAAACAAAAACAAAGTATCGAAAAAAATTTAGCCGAAGGTAAAATTTTAAATCTAAATTCTGATCTGATATGGTCATGATGCTTCTATAACTGAATCGTTTTATTAAATTTATTACTTCAAGGCAACAAACAAAACCAAAAAAAAGAAACGCATGAACAAAACGGAAATAAAGATAAAGATTTGACCCCAAAGAAATCCGATATTGCAACGAAAATGGGTGAAAAATGTGAGAGATATCGACTAAATCTTATTTATGTCGCAGTTGCTGCATTGGCGATGTTAATCGTTTGGTTGAGATTTAAAGGTTGGTTCGATACGTTCGACGACACGAAAGATAATTTAAAAGAACCCGTATTTTGAAAAAAAAAAAATTCGGGCGAAGCTAATAGTTTAGTGATGCATCTTTAGTACTTTTGAAGTTTTTATATTAATAAATAATTTGTTACATCGTCAAAGATAACAAAGATAGAAAAATTGATTCTGAACTTTTTTTTGAACAAAAAATATACATTTACTGTACAAAGAAAGAAATCATAAATATATTACATACAAATACAAATGATAAATGAAAAATGGGAAATAACATAAAAAGGGAAATGCTATCAACAATTTTTTTTGTACATATAATAAACAAAATTTGCTTAATTTACAGAGGTTTTTTCATTGCCCAAAATCGATGACTTTTGTCAAAAGATTTGTTCCTATCAAGTTCATCCATAGCAACATTAATCAATTCTCCATATTCCCCCTCTTCGAATTCGATACCTGATACAGCATGAGTTAGATTCTTTGCACCCCACATAATAACTTGTGAATATGCTTTGCCTATTAAATATATAAAATTTTATAAATCTCAGAATTTATGCTATGAGAGACAAGGAGAAGGAGAAAAAGTAGAACGTACCTATTATTCCAGCCCATGCACCTAATGGCTCTATTCTTTCATCACTTTTGAAATTTATCAACTGTTCATTTGCTCTAAAGAAATTAGGAATATATGGACTTATAATAAGTTCTATTCCTTTTTCTCTCATTCCTTCAACAACTATTTTATAAAAAAATATAAAAAACTTATTAATTTTATGTGCCACCTTTTTTTTTTTTTTTTAAAAAAAAAAAAAAAGGTGGCACATAAAATTAATAAGTTTTTTATATTTTTTTATAAAATAGTTGTTGAAGGAATGAGAGAAAAAGGAATAGAACTTATTATAAGTCCATATATTCCTAATTTCTTTAGAGCAAATGAACAGTTGATAAATTTCAAAAGTGATGAAAGAATAGAGCCATTAGGTGCATGGGCTGGAATAATAGGTACGTTCTACTTTTTCTCCTTCTCCTTGTCTCTCATAGCATAAATTCTGAGATTTATAAAATTTTATATATTTAATAGGCAAAGCATATTCACAAGTTATTATGTGGGGTGCAAAGAATCTAACTCATGCTGTATCAGGTATCGAATTCGAAGAGGGGGAATATGGAGAATTGATTAATGTTGCTNGAAATTAGGAATATATGGACTTATAATAAGTTCTATTCCTTTTTCTCTCATTCCTTCAACAACTATTTTATAAAAAAATATAAAAAACTTATTAATTTTATGTGCCACCTTTTTTTTTTTTTTTAAAAAAAAAAAAAAAAAAAAACTTAAGCTTACTTTTTGTTCTCCAATTACGTACTCCTTCTCCTTCATTGAACCAAAGAATATCTCTAAAAAAATCCATATATATATTTATATTTAAATTTAAAATAAAATAGAAATTCAATACAACGCAAAAATAAATTTGATAATTATATTACCTCTCCATCACTTCGATCCAACCTCCGGGTTTACATACACGGGTTAACTAAAAAAAAAAAATTACCAAAAATTAATTAAAATGTTTATAAAAATATTTAAAGAAAGAACTATCGAAAAATATTTACTTCATTTATTACTCGTGGCCAATTTTTTAACGTAAAAGCAAGCATCATAAAACGCATGTATACAAAATCAAAAGAATTGTCCGCAAATGGTAAACCATCGGTAACATTTGATTTAATAAACGTTGTATTTTCAGGTTTAATGGATTGAGGATAATTGTTTACAATATCTACGCCCGTGAATGAAGACCTTGGATAACTGTAATTTTTATCATAAACAATTAATTTAATTAATAATTTTATTTAAAATTTCAATTTATCAATTTATTGTAATTTTTTATGTCAAAATATACCGGTTTGCAAGTTCTAACGAAAAAACTCCCGGACCGCATCTATAAGAAAAGAAAACAATACAAAATTAGGGGATAATGGAAAATGGAATAATGGAAAATGGGATAATGGAAAATGGAATAATGGGAAATGGAATAATGGGATAACAGGATAATAAATGTATTTATGTAGAAACTTACCCTACGTCTAAAACTTTAGCACCATTAGTTAATATATTTTCAACGGGTGAAGAAAAATTGCCTCCCCATATATTACAGAAGATATAATGCTGAAGTGTTAATCTATCTACCTCGTCATTATCCAAGGGTAAAGCGTAAGACGAAGAATATTTTCGTCTATTAATAACTTCATGAATGTGTGGATCCGGTAGAGTTGGGTGACTTTTACTTCTGTGTCGAACGGTTTTTGAATAAGCTTTACCCATATTGAATACGTAAATATATGTTTTTTAATATGAAATTGAGAATATTTAATTTTTTTAATTTAATTTTAATTTACAATTTTTTTTAATATTCTAATATTGGGTAGTCTCGAATAAATAAAAATGTGGGGGCATCAGATTTGATTCCTTCTTATAAAAAAAATGTCGACCTCCCTATTTTTAGTACATTTATGAGAAAAGATCCTCAAATATCGTTAGAAATTGTTTATGATCGTGATTGCCTTTTGATTCTTCAGAATCATCTTCAAGAACAGTTAGCGTAAATTTTTATATATATTTATTTTAAAGCCTGGTAAAGTTGTACTGTATATCGATTATTGTGTATGTGAACTTTACTATTTCTTCTCATGTGAAACATCCGCATTTTTTTTTTTGGCATTTAACCCCACACCTAAGACGTTCCCACAAAATTTTAATATCTCCAAATTAGAGATCCGATAAATTGTACACATATGATAAATTGTGATTTTAATATTTCATGCGGATTTTCTTTAAATATATATAATATACACTGGTAAATATTTATGCCAAATTTTAATATAAGCCATATATAGAGTGTTATTGTCAAATAAATTCCCACGATAAACAGATGTTTATTTTTTTTAACTCTTCGAACATCAAACATGAAATTATTCACATGATATAAAATACTTCACGTGAAGAATTATTTATTAAGATTTAAGATTTGTAATAAAAATTAATAATATTAAAAAATTACATCAATTAAAAATTACAGATCTATATACAACAACAAAGTAGTTGTCTTTAGTCGAAAAATTATATATTTACTTTCTATTTCAAATTAATACCTCGGGAATTTAATATACTGATATGTCATTATCAACGGAATCTTTTGATGCGACGGAAGATATAGAATCAGATCGGTTTCTTGAAGATGAACCTACTTCTATTATGCTTGTAGAAGTAGAACTCGTGTGCATACTTATTGTATTGTTTTCTATTGTAAAAGAAAATAAAAAATCAGTAATTGTTATGTATGCCAAATTAGGACATTTATGATTTATAATTTACCTGGATCAGAGTTATAAGAACAAAAACCATTACTCGTGGCTGTCTCGAAGGTCGTAACAGAAGATTCTTGAATTGGAACTATTTGTGAATTAGATAACTTCAGAAATTTCTTTTTTTTTTTGTCAATTGGACTTATCATATTTAAATTTTGTAAATTATCTCTATTAATATTTTCAATTTCTAAATTTTGCCTGGACAAAGTATTTTTACTAAGGTTTGAATGTGTCATCGAATTAGGTTCAATTTGTTTACTGATTAAGAAAGTACGTACGAACCATCGTAAAAATCTATTCTTTTTATTTTTCTTAACTTCACAATTACTAACTATTTCGGATGGGAAAGAAAAATAAGCTGGAGATACTACTGATGAATGAACGGAAAGTGTGGGAGGTAAGTGAGAATTTCTAGAATTTCTAGAAGAATGTGATGAGGGATGTGAGGAATGTGGAATGAATGAATTGGATTGTGGAGGGCTATCGAGTGTGACTGTAAATTTAGAACATAATGATTTATCACAAGCATAATTATCAATAAGATCCCTTTTAACTTTTCGTAACGCATTATGAATAGCGGGATCAAAAAGAAACGCGACACAATTAGAAAATCCTATTATAAAATAAATGTCATGTTCATTATAAAAATGGATTACTATGATTGAATTTGATATAAAATAAATCTAAAAAAATCTAACCTGGTAAACACGATCCAATAATACCCCAATAAGATATCCATAAGGGTAATATTTTGTTTTTATGAATTATCACCCAACTATATGCAACAACAATTCCGGTAACATTTAAAAGTGGGATCATGGCATACATGGCAATACGACTTACTAATTTTAACAAAAGTCTCTTTTGTCTCCTAGCTTTAGCTGTCAAGCTTGATGTACTTTGAGTATGAGCTACTTCCGCTAGTTTATGATGTTCAAAAATTATTTTGCAAATAACAAAAATAAAGACTATTGTACAATAGATCAATACCAACGAAACTGGAATAATAAAAGTTACAATTTTCCATATTTGTGTTTCTCTCGTGTTTGGATTTCGATAAAGACAATGATTTCCAATAGGATCATATCCAAACCGATTATAGACCAAAGGAGGAATATTTATAACACTAACAGTTAAGAAGGCGAGAGGTGTATACCATTTATTTGGAAAAGTGGAGACCTTTCTACGATGAAGAAAAAGTATCTAATAAAATAATATCCAGAAATAATAAATAATGTTAACAACGAAACATCCATATTAATGAATAAATTTTAATAAATAAATAATACCTGTAAATTAAATGCTATCATGGCAGTTAAAATTAAATAAAATTGTGTGCAAAAAGACATTGCCAAAGCGATTATTGTACATTTTGTTGTGTCTTTTTTTAAATACGTTGAAAATTCTATTATAGCAACCCCAGTAAATATGTCTACTAAAGAAATCATAGCAGTAAGTCTAAGCGAAACACGGTTTACTAGCTTTTTATCATATAACCACATGGCAGTAATTATAACTAATACTATGAAACCTCCTATCATGCTTATTACACTTAAATAAATGTTTAAATTTTTAAATATTTCATTTTGTCTCCATACAGCAAGAGTATTTTGAAATAATGGATTTTCTGGTGGTTCTACGTAAGGAACGAGTGGATCATCATCATCAGTTGTATTTTGAGACATTTTTTTTTATTCCTCTTTGACGAATTCGAAGCAAATTTTATGAAATTTGATGGGATTCAAAAGAAAATTAAAAAAATTACCGTGAATATAAGCGAAAAAATGAGTTAAAAAAATATATAAATATTAATATTGTCTAAGGGTCCAGTATAAAATTTGTTGCATATGACTACATAAAAAATTGTACTTTATTCTCTTTTTTTCTTTCCGAGAGTAATTAATTTGTACATTCTTACGAAAATTTTATTGATACATAAATTATTAATTTTCTGTTACATATTATAATTAATTTATTTTGGAGTTGTTAAACTGGTAAACAATAAATTCATATTTTAAGATGGTTTTCCTTATCGTTCATATTTGGGCATTTGAGAAGTTTCTATTCTCACAATGCATTTTTGTATATAAGTTAAACGAAAATCCAAAGGACTAAATGCCTTAAAATCTTTTTTAAAAACCACAAATTATGAATGATTTGAAAGATTGATCTGTTTTTTTTTTTTATTTTTTATTTATTGAATAAAAAAAAATCTTCTTGTTTCTCTTTATTATAAAGAATACAGTATTAGTGAATATTAGCTTAAAGTGATTTATTTGTGTTATCATATTTAATAAAAGTAACTTGCATGTTTGCATAGTTAATATGTTTATTTATTTATTTACAGAATTTACAGACTTTATAGACNTCTCTTTTTTTCTTTCCGAGAGTAATTAATTTGTACATTCTTACGAAAATTTTATTGATACATAAATTATTAATTTTCTGTTACATATTATAATTAATTTATTTTGGAGTTGTTAAACTGGTAAACAATAAATTCATATTTTAAGATGGTTTTCCTTATCGTTCATATTTGGGCATTTGAGAAGTTTCTATTCTCACAATGCATTTTTGTATATAAGTTAAACGAAAATCCAAAGGACTAAATGCCTTAAAATCTTTTTTAAAAACCACAAATTATGAATGATTTGAAAGATTGATCTGTTTTTTTTTTTTATTTTTTATTTATTGAATAAAAAAAAATCTTCTTGTTTCTCTTTATTATAAAGAATACAGTATTAGTGAATATTAGCTTAAAGTGATTTATTTGTGTTATCATATTTAATAAAAGTAACTTGCATGTTTGCATAGTTAATATGTTTATTTATTTATTTACAGAATTTACAGACTTTATAGACATTTCAGAATTTACACACTTAAAAAAAAAATAAACACATTGACGTGGTGGTACAGCAACAAGAATTATAAGTAATTTTTTTTTTTAGATAATTTTATTCGAAGGGATTTGTCTTTCCATCTTGATGATACGCTTCCGAATGACCTTTACGTTCCTTCCCAACACCAGCAATTCGCTTTACCGCCTTTTTTACTTTATCTAATGAAGTGTTTCGTTTGAGAAGACCGTTTGATTGAACATTATCGGTTTTGTCATTTAAAATATTATTGTCATCATTTATTTTCATATTTTTCAAAATTGAATGGTCTAGTGAGAATACAGCGAAATTTTTTTCATCTTGAATGATAGTCGGTGATTCTGTATTTTGGTCACGAATTGATATACGTTGGCGAATCTCGGAGAACTTCTTTGAAGCTGCTCTGGTGATGCTCTTAAACTTTTTTTCGGTAGTGGGATTACTGTTTTCTTTGAAAGTATTTGCATCAGATTTTTTGTCAGATATAGATGATATAGATGGCATGTCTTCCTATAAAAAATATATATATATATCTATCTATATTTTTTTGAAAAAAAAGAAGAATTGTTGGGGAATAGGGAGAAATATGTTATCTTTATAAGTAACTATAAAAAAAAAAAATAATAAGGGTTAATCATTGATATCACCAATTTTGTAGTTATGCATTAATGCATTACCAAGAAACTGAATTTATGTAGGACAAGAAGACAAGACAAGAAATTTGTGTTTCGCAAAAAGTAACACGCAATATCAACTATATCAACATGATTAAAAAGTTTACCTTATTTGTGATGCCGATTTAGAAATTTAAAATTATGCTTAAAACATTAAGAATACTAAAATAAAATAAGAGAAAGCCAAAGTAGTTAATCTTTCCAATTAATAATATTATTTTAAACGCGAAACATGAGTCGTTACATTATCACATGAATTAGTTTAATTATTATTTTATTACCATTTCTGTATGAATGTTAGCACAAAAAAATATTCTAAATTTTATTAATACAGTGTTATACTAAATCACCAAAAAATTTTTTGTATTGAAATTTAAAATTTAATTTAGCCAAAATTGTGTCTCAGAAAATTTCAAATTTGGTCTCATAAATTGAGGTGATGGGGGTGGGGAAATATAGAAATAATAAATACAGTAAAAATATACATGGACATTTAAAGAAAATGATTTACAGAACTGATTTAAACAAGTGATTTAAAGAAATGATCTAAACAAATGATTTAAGGAAATGATTTAAGGAAATGATCTAAGGAAATGATCTAAAGAAATGATTTAAGGAAATGATTTAAGGAACTGATTTAAGGAACTGATAGTTTAAGGAACTGATGATTTAAGGAACTGATGATTATTTAAATGATTTAAAGAAATTTTTTCTAAATATAGATAATCCAATAATTAATCGTCATCTATTCCTTCCCAAATTTCTTTACGAACATCATAAATATCTTTTGATAACATCCCTATGGGAATTCTTGAATCCGACACAGTGCCTAAATTCCATAATTTTTAAATTTAATGCATTACTCACGCATCTCTCTATAAATCTTTCAAGTTCTTCCAAAGTAATCAACCAATTCATCCAAATTTTAATAACTTTCATATTCTTCGGTATTTTTTCCCCAAATTCTTCCATTAATTCACTTGCGGGGAAAAATACTAATTCGGGAGGTGAATATTCTGGCCATGGATCATATTCATGTTCAAATTTAAGCTTTACATCATAAACATGAAAGTATTCTAGATTTGGACATTTTTGTAAAAGATCGATGATATTATGAATTTGATTCTTTTGAATTGATGCGACAAATTTTGTAAGATTCTTACAATAAATTCCACACCAATTTATTATTTCATCAAATCTCTCAATTATTTGATCTAACAATTCTATTTCAGTAAGATTGTTTCCTGATTTAAGTAATAAATGAAAAATTTCAGGTTTTAAACTTATTCTTTCTACACGAATTTGATGAAGGTTTACAAATGCCAAAAGGTCGTTAACTTCTTGAACATCACCGTCGAAATTTCTACATTTATAAATTCTTAAATTCTCTAACTTTTTAAATTTTGATAATTGTAAAGGTAAAAAGGTATTAAAAGAATCAAATATAATATCTCTAAATTCAATAGTTTTTATAGAATTCGCTTGTGGAGATATGACGAGATTATCCCAAAGATTTTGAAATGAAGATGTGTAAGTAATATTAATCCTTATATTACATAAATTATTTTGTGCTTGAATAAGAGTAATAATATCATCAATTATTTTAGGTTTATCTCCAAAACCGGTTAAAGAAACACTTAAATCTTGAATATTATTATTGATAGAAGTAAGAGTTTTAAGTTGATTAGGAAAACATTCACCATCAAATTCAAAACTCTTAATTTTTGATAAAGATCTCTTCGCCCCTTCAAGTTGAAAAATATCCCAATTTGCATAACATATGTCAAGATGATCAATCCTGGATGCATGACATAAAAAATATTCACATAAAACTTTACATAATTGTGTGATTTTTTCTAATTCAACTAATACTTGTTCAGTATCTTTACTATCTTTACTATCTTGACCACCGATAGGACTTTTCCATAATTCAACACTTCCACGAATTAAGTTAAAGTTAATATTATGTAAATAAACGGGATAATTGAAAAAAGTTGGTTGCTGTATTTTTGAAGTAATACCAAGACTTTTAATTGTTGCTGGAGAAAGAAATGAAATATATGTATTCACCAAAGGAGCGAGTCGAATTGGTTCACGTAATTTGTGACAAGACTTAAAAGGATCTTGCCATAATTCAGGAATCGTTGCAATGCACCAATGAGTATTAACGAGAGCACATGAATATAAAGTTTTTAAATCTTGTGAGAAATATTGAAGTATATTTTGTAGACAAAGGTGTGGTAGAAAAGCTGCCATTTCTGCATTTCTGGAAAATATGAAAGAAAAAAATGTTAATGAAAAATGTGCGTTTATTGGTTTTTATTGGCGAAACCATGTGATATATATATATGTGATACAATAACTATTTGTAAAAATTAATCATGCATTCTTTAAATTCTTTAAGCGAAATCTTTTATTTAGTAATTGATAAAGAAAAATACTGCATTAATCATTCAAAAAAAAAAAAAAAAAAAAA